>SNQJ01S0117499.1:0-12271 GCA_010110895.2 Picea sitchensis
GATTTTTTCCAAAAAATCGCCAAAAAATCGCCCTAAAAATCGGCCCGATTTTTTGGGCGATTTTTTCATAAAAATCGTTTTCATGAAAAAATCGCGATTTATCGCGATTTTGGCGATTTATCGGCGATTTTTACAACACTGGTACTCACACCCCTATACAAAATCCACACGGACCAATTTTTTACATTTTTCATCAAAAATAATTAAAATTTCCAATTTATGGGAAATTTTAATTATTTAAAAAGTCCTATCAAAACCTAACAGAATTCTGCAAGACTCTAGGAAATGTCTAGCATGGTAATTTACAACATCTTTAGACCTTAGTGACCTAATGGGCTCGATCATTAGAACGTCTTTCACCACGTTGGAAGATTATTGAGTGAAAAACTCAAGAGTAATTAAAATCGCTGAAAAACAAAATTAATTACCTGAGGAAAAAAAACCAGTGTTACAAAAATCATTTCGGCGAAAAAATCGTCGGGGTCCAGAAAACATCGTTTCGTAAAAATCGGCAAAACATCGGCAATATATCAGCAAACTTAAATGCACAAAAAAACCAAAAAAACCCCTCACGAGCCCTTAAATGCACAGACTTTTTTACACAAGTGATTTTTTCCATTGACCAACGATTTTTTCCGATTTTTTGTCGATTTTTTCCCGAATTTTTCAACGATTTTTTGGGAAAAAATCGCGATTTTGGCGTTTTTTGCTGATTTTTGTAACAGAGAAAAAATCGCTCGATGAAAGGAATTCCCTAATGATAAATTCCTAGGAAACTAAATAAAACTTGACTCAGGCTAACATATTACAAAATTATCCCACGCAGAGGAGTGGACATTTTGTGTATACAGAAAGAAGTTTCGTGGGCAAAATTGCCCTGCTAAGCCATAAGTCTTCAAATTTGTTGTACCACAAGGTACATATCTTCATGATACATGACGTTGACACATAGTTGAAATAGTTGGTCAACATGTTGCAATATGCACATCTCAGGAGCTCTCCTGCCAAGTGCATCAACCACTTGATTCTCTTTGCTTTTGATGTGCTTAATCTCAAAGTCATATTCACTAAGGAATTCCAACTATCTAGTTTGTCTAGCATTTAGTGTTGGCTGACAAAACAAATGTTTCAGACCATAGTGGTCTATCCTTAACTCAAATTTCCTCCCCATGAGGTAATGTCTCCACTTTGTTAGTGCATGAATAATGGTTGCTAATTCTAGATCATCGGTGGCATAATTCCTCTCGTGCTCCTTTAGTTTTCGAGACTCATAGCATACCACATGATCTTTTTGTGTGAGGACTCCATTGAGCCCTTCCTTGCGTGCCTCTGTGCTCACCACAAAATCTTCATCTGGATCTGCAATCTTCAAAGTTGGCGCACTTGTCAAAATGTCTTTCAACTGTTGAAAGCTCTCTTCACACTTGGGACTCCATTCAAATTTCACTCTCTTCGTTTGCAAAGAAGGATTGAGCTTGCAATATTTGAGAATCTTTTTATGAATCTTCGGTAATAACTTGCAAGACCTGTTGACCACCTATTACCATGAAGCTGAGTACCTTGTGGTACAACAAATTTGAAGATTTGTGGCTCAGCAGGGAAAGTTTTGCCCCCAGCATGTCTTTCTATGTACTCGAAATGTCCGCTCCCCTGCGTGGGATAATAATGTAATGAGTCAGCTTGAGTTATATTTTAGGTTAGTTGCCTAAGACTTTATCATTAGGGAATTCCTTTTAGCGAATGTTTTTTTTTCTCAGGTAATTAATCTGGCCTAACAGACCATTTTAATTATCCTTGAGTTTTTCACTCACAATAATTCTCCAAAGTGGTGAAAGGCGTTCTAATGATTGAGCCCAAGGGGTTACTAAGGTCTAAGAATGTTGTACATGATCATGCTAGACATGTTCTAGAGTCTTGCGGAATTTCTTTAAGTTTTAATAGTTTTTTTTTTAATTTATTAAAATTATCCATTTAGTGGTAATTTTAATTAAATTTGATGTAAAAATGTAAAAAAATTGTCCTAGAGGATTTTTATAGGGGTATGAGTACTCAAAACAAATGGCAAGAGACCCCCTACACCCTTGGACCAAGTTTCAACTCATTTGGACAAATTTTGCAGGTCTTTGTCCTTGAGGAGTCCAAGTCAAGATTTAATTGTTTTAATTTGGCTTAAGTAAAAATGCCAAAATTTGTAAAAAGGGAAAAAAGACATGAGAGAGAGTGGGAAAGGTTTCCTAACCTTTTTCCTAAGTAGGAAAAACAATTTTCCACTTACACCTACCCCTAACTGCTTAGCCACAACTTAAAGTTGTCACTCCCTAAGAAAAGTGTGCCCCCCTTTCTCTTTGACTTGGCCAAAAGTAAAAATTAAAGTAAAAAGCTAGCTAAAACCCTAAGTGTGCCCCCCTTAGCCTCTAACTCATTCATTGGGTGAGTTAAAAGGTGTTTCCCCCCTTCTCCACTCAACTCTCAAACCCTAACTTGACTAAAACCCTAAAAAGTGTGCCCCCCTTGAGATTGACTCTTTCCTTGGTTGTGTGACACTTGGAGCTCATCCAAGGGAGGACTTTCCTCTTTTCCAAGTATAAAATAATGCCTACCCCTCCTCATTGGGAGATCTATTCTCAGAGCAAGTTTATGCTGCCCAAATCTCTCCCACTCCTCTCTCTCTCTTTCTTCCTCAATTCTTCTTGTAAGTTTCGCTGCAAGTATTTGCTTGCAATATTTTTGGAATAAAGGAAAGCTTTGGAGGAAATCTCATGGTGCATTGGGAGTCTTCTTGATGCTCCTCATGGTCTTTGTTTGAGGTGATATTGCTGCCATAGTTTTTTTTGTGGTTTTTTTCTTGCTTCTAAATTTAATCCAGGACATCCAAACAATGTATTTTTCTTGTGTAAGTTTATGGTAGTATTACTGTAGATTTTGTGAGTTAGTTTGTATGGTATTGGAAAGTATTTTGCAATTTTCATTTGATCTACTCACCTCCTTATTGTTTTTGTAGCAAGATCTCATTCATTTGCAGGTCACCAAGGGTTTGGAGAAACAAATTTCAGATCTGGAAATTTGCTTGTTCAACCAAGGGATTCCTCCATTATTTTATGTTTTATTTTGTGTCATTTCCATTGGATTTGAGGCTATTTTATGTTATGAAATAGGCACTAAAATACATGTTTTATATTCAGATTTTTATGCTAAAAATTTATGTTTTACACTAATATAAATTTTTGAGTTGTTTTGAGTATTTTTGTAGCATTTCCAGCAAGCATTTGCTTGCTGTTTTTTGCAGATTCTTGCAAGAACAAGGGGGGGTGTTGCCCATTTGGGGCCTCAAAACACTCCAAAAGAGCCTCCCAAACTTGGGTTTCAAAACCCTCTTCTTCTCTTCTTTCTTCAAGCATTGTAAGCAGCCCAAGAGAGTCTCTTGGGCTTGCATTCTTCTCTAAGATTTGAATTTTTCTTCTGTAATTTATTTCTAAGTGCCTACACCTTGCAAAATAATTTGGCTTTGCCAATCCATGAAAAATTGTAAGGCTAGGATAGTTTACTTTTTCTTTTTTTTGCATCTATTGTTTGCCCCACTTGTCCTTAAGGCAAGTTTGCATGGTTAGGCTTAATTATTTCTTTGTTTTAAGTTAATCATTTAATTCTACACCCACTTTGACACATAATCAGTAGACTTTTCCTCCTCCTTGTGTCATTGTTGAGGTAGCTAAGTTTTTCTTTCATTTGTTTTCCCCACTTGTCCTTAAGGCAAGATTGTGTGGCCAGGTTTAATTGTTTTATCTCAAGTCATTTTAATTAGCTTTACTTTAATATTTTTCCTACACTTTGCAAAGTGATTTGGCCATGCCAGTCCATGCAATATCGTAAGGCTTGTATTATTTGTTGATGTTATTGATATTGGGAAGTAATCATATCTCGTTTAATTAGGCACCCAACTAATACAACTTTCACCATAAAAAAGGGTGACTTGTGGAAGCTACAGGGGTGTAAGTCGAGGACGGCTTCACGGTACTAAGTGTCCTCCCTGCTTGAGCGCCCAAGCATTCCAGATTGACTTGTGGAGCTAGGGAAGGACCTTGCTTGTCCTTCTTCTTGAGCACCGAGCAACTCTTTTGGTCAAAGGGGTAGTAGTTAGGGGTAGACACATAGTCTAGGCTTGCATCTATCAATCTAAATCCCCCTAACTAAAGAGAGACTTAAAATCTTTTAAAATTAACCTACAACACTTTCACAAGTTTTACACTTTCTGTTTCATTCATCTTTATTCGAGTTGTGCAAGTTTTACTTTCAAGGCATTTACTTTTCCATGTGTTTTTCTTTCCAAGCATTTCCATTTTCGAAGTAATTTTACCTTTTAAGTTGTGCGATATTACTATCAAAGCTATCTACTTCTAAAGTTGCGCACTCTCTCTCTTGAACAATTACTTTTCAAGTTATTTCAAGTTACATCTCTCTTTGTGAATATTTCATGTTTTGTGCTTCATGGTTAATTGGATTTAAATTCTTTTGATATAGTTATATAATCATTTAAGTTCCTTATTTCATTATATATCTATTTCATGTTGTATTTCAATTTGTAGATAACATTCATAATTGGTTTAGGTGTAAAGCAAATTCTTTTGTTCATTGGCATTATTTATTTTGTATAATTGTACTTAGTTGTATCATTCTTTGACTCCATTTTACTTATCTTTAGGAATTGGTCTCACTTTTAACTTGTAGGTAAAAGGGGTGTGCTTGTCATTGGAATTTTGCATTGCATTGACTGATTATCATTTGGGTTGAGTCTCCCTAACTTAAGAACTAAAACTAACTCCTAAAACATTTAATTAACTTAACATAGTTAAGTAGGGTCTACCCCCCTTGGCTTCCCTAGGAGTGAGCCTAGATGGAAGAAGTCAATATCGAGGTGATAGTGGGTTTGGTCTTAGGCTTGTGCCTCCAAGGACACACCAAGTGGGTTGGAGACTTCTCCACGCTTGTAGGTGTGTATAAGGACGGCAACAAGACCCATGAATGATCTGACCTTTGTAACCCTTCTTAGCATTGGCCATCCTCTAATGGCCTTTATCTTCTCGAGATCAATTGCTATCCCTTCTGCTGAAATTATATGCCCCAAGTAGTGAATCTTCTTCTGATAAAAGATGCACTTACTTAGCTTGGCATACAACTTATGCTCTCTTAAAACTTGCAACACCATTCTTAAATGTTGCTCATGTTCCTCCTTTGACCTAGAGTAGATGAGTATATCATCTAGGAACACATTTACAAAATTGGCTAGGTATTCCTTGAACACTCCATTCATCAGGCACATATAAACAACTGGGGCATTTGATAGTCCAAAAGGCACTACCGTGAATACATAATGCCCATATCTTGTTTCGAATGTTGTCTTGCTGATATCCTCTTCCTTTATTCTCACTTGATGATAGCTTGATGTCAAGTCAATCTTGAAAAAGACTCTTGCACCTTTCAGTTGATCAAATAAATCATTAATCCTTGGCAAAGGATATTTGTTCTTTATGGTGACCTTATTTAGATGTCTGAAATCAATACACAGCCTTAAGGTTCCATTTTTCTTCATTACAAATAGAACTGGGGCACCCCAAGGTGACACACTTGGGCGTATATAACCCTTCCTTAACAAATCTTCAAGCTGCATCAACAACTCCTTCAACTCAAGTGTGCCCATTCTGTATGGTGTCTTGGACATTTTAGCACAAATTTCTACCCTCCAACTTGAACTGATATACATGTTATGACAACGGTAGAAACTTGTCTAATTAAAGGAATAATGGCCCTAAATGGTCACTAACCAAACCCCTCTTTGTTTGGGCTAGTGCTTGCTAGCCTCTAGGGGGAGTCCCTAGGCACTTTAAGTACCTTCTTGTTGTTTTTAAAACTGATTTTCTGCGATAAAGGAAAAAAAAAAACCCAGCGATCTGTTTGTCTTGGACAACGTGTTAAACAATGCAAAACGATTGAGAAAAACATAGATTATTCACTTGGAAGGATCCTACAGGGTTAGCACAATGATTATAGAGTGGAAACAGAACAGAAAACTACTCAAGAGACCAATAAAATCACCATGAACAGTTCAGAAACATGACAAATCAGATTGCAAAGTTCACAAAACACCGACAAAAAAAAGGTTAGAGAAAAAAACACTTAATTTATTTATTGAATAGGCTTGCAAGAGGGTTGGCTACACCACAATAGGCAAGTCCACAACTGGTACAATGATCACTTTGCTCAAAGAATGAGTCACTAGACTAAGAGAGAGAAAGAGAAGAATGAGAACGAAACACTATGCTGCTGCTGCTAAGAACCGACCAAGAACCAATGGAATCCATCCATTATATAGCACATGAGGGTGCACATCTAAGAGAGAAGGGGAGAGGTCGCATGGATGGTAAAAAGGGCAAGTGGAGAAGATGAGCACATGAGTGAAAGGATAGAACACATGCGCAAGGGTAGAAAAAGCACAAGTAGAGTTATGGAAGCATGCATTCGCAAGGGAAGTTTAGTGAGGGAGTGTTATGTGAGGAAATAGATAGGTTAATGCACATTAAATAAGGAAATATGCATTAAAAACTAGAGAGGGTGCACTTGAGGAAATAGGGAGTGAATAATGAAGGAGAGATAATGTGCATCAACTTTATGGAATGTAAGAGATGCATGGAGGCTAAAATTAGCTTTCCAACGCATGTCTTCATGCTAAATTTGACAAAAGGATGAATGAATTATGGCCAAGGAGAAATTCACCCTATTTTTTAGGGGATCTCCTAAAATATAGGAAATTAATGTTTAAAACAAAATTAGGGCGAATTTTGAGGAAATAATGCATGGAAAGTGAAAAAGTGATTGTGAGGAGGAATTAGTGAGAAAAATTAGCCAATATTAGCTAAATTTTCTTCCGGGAAGTGCCATCTCTTCAATGTGTCCCTCTTTGACTCAATTAATTGTTTTCAAATGCTCAAGCCTTGGAAAATGTGCCCTTATGCCATGTGGATGCCACATCACTCTAATACTCTGCCACATGTCGGAATCTGATCCTGCCACTTGGCATTGATGGAGATGACGATGACTGCTAAAAAAATAAATTTCTAAAAATAGCCATCCGGTCCCAAAAGTTCAAAACTTGTCGAAACTAACTCAAACTTTCCCCAAATGCTCGGGATGATTAGGATGTTAAAATAATTGATGTGCTTGTTTTACCATAGGCAATATTACTATTGTCACCCAACCATAGGCACGCAACCACCCTCGAGCACCTTAACCTTTGACAGAATTATTCCAGAAAGCCATACTAGAACCAACAGATAAACCCTAGCTGCTAACTGCAACAACAACTCAAGACAAGTAGAGTGCTACTTCTCCAAGGGTAGCGCACAAGAGAGAGAATTTCCATATCCACAGAACAAGTACCATACACAACTATAGCAACTGTAGTTGCACTACTCTCTCAAACTTG
The DNA here is from genome assembly GCA_010110895.2 of Picea sitchensis. Classification (NCBI taxonomy): domain Eukaryota; kingdom Viridiplantae; phylum Streptophyta; class Pinopsida; order Pinales; family Pinaceae; genus Picea; species Picea sitchensis. The sequence goes on from SNQJ01S0117499.1 coordinate 7,478, forward strand.
CACCATACTTAGCAAGAGTATCACCAAGAATATCACTTAGAGAGAGACCAAGACCAAGAGATGACCATATGCCCTTATTTCTCCCTACAGCTGCAGTTGTAGCTGCAACTGCAACTCTCCACAAGACTTGCGCTTTGACTGGGTGTACAAATGAGTTAAAATGTCCTCTATTTATATTAATCTGTCCAGTGAAAATCAGATCTCACTAGGAGAGTGAGTTGTGTGTTTTGTCAAAATGAGGATAAAACACCTCAATATATACTGTATCATGTCCTTTAATTAATTTTAGGTCATAAAATTAACCGACAAGGCTTTAAACCAAAATCATATTTTTTTTTATTAAATGTTCTTTTAAAACCCTAGTAGAAGAAATCGCCGATTAATCGGCAAAAATCGGAAAAAGCGCGATTTTTTGGGCTTGCCGATTTTTTCAAAAAAAAAAATCGCGATTTTTTGGTTAGAGAAAAAAACGCGTTTTTTTGAAAAAAGCGGGNGTAAACTCGAAAATCTCAACCTTAATCAATCTAATACTTTGACTAGAGTCAGTTCATAACTTTAACTTTGAACAGAGGTTAGTGTGATAATCATAACTTCAATAGATCAAAATACAACTAGATGTTCATAAGATCACAATAATTCCATAAGAGCTAGAGGCATATCAAAATAATCAAACCTGGAGTGCGTTGTTCCTCTCAATGTGTTGGATCTGAGATCCTTATGGATCTATGATTGTTTGTTTGGACAAAAGATCCCTCCTCCTGAAAATACCCTTAATATAATGATACAGTTTAAACATATACAAGTACATACCTCCGACAACACCAACACCATCCGGTAGCAGTGACAAGCAACGACGAATCCAAAAAATTCAAGGTGCTCCAACTGGAAATATGAAGATAGTTGGAGATGCACTAGGGTAAGCCACACTAGGACAACCAAAAGTTAGTCCCAATACTTCACAAAAACTTTCACTGCAACTGGTGTTGGCACTGTAACTGGTGTTGCAACTGGAACGAAGGAATCGACACTGCAAACCTAGGGTTTTATGAGGAAACCCTAATTTCTCAACTTCAGAAATTTGCAAATCTGATCTGGGGAAGTGATGTGCCCTACTTAGGTGATCTTCTTAGTGGGTTTAGTAAGTGCTCAACGAGCTTGAAAATGGGGGAAATTGAGGATGTTCCTTCCATCGATTAGATTGTTATGAAGGAAACCTACTCTGATTCCATGTTGAAATTTTGGTATGCTCGTTTAACCATAGACAATGTCACATCATTGTCACCCAACCATAGGCATTCACATATGCCATCCCCAATCACACTAACCTTTACTTAGAATAATCTCGGCAAGCCTACTCTAGAACCAATAGATAAACCCTAGTTGTTAACTGCAGAAACAACTCAAGACAAGTAGAGTTCTCCTTCTCCAAGGGTAGCGCACAAGAGAGAGAGTCTCCATATCCATAGATCAAGTACCATACACAATTGCAGTGGTTGCAGCTACACTACTCTCTCAGACTTGCGCCATACTTAGCAATAATATCACCAAGAGTATCACCAAGAATGTCACCAAGAGAATCACCAAGAACGTTACCAAGAGAATCACCAAGAGAGAGACCAAGACTAAGAGATGACCATGTGCTCTTATTCCTCCTTGCAGTTGCAATTGCAGCTATAGTTGTAGATTCAACTTCAACTCTCCACAAGACTTGTGCTTTGACTGGGTGTACAAATGAGTTAAAATGTCCTCTATTTATATTAATCTATCAAATGACTTTTCTGGTTGGGCCGACCCGACTTTCTGGTAATTATATTTTCTATTTATCGTTTTCCTGTGGAGCCGACTTGTATTTTTGGAAGATAATATTCTAATATTATTTATTCTGCTAGGCMGACTTGTCTTCTAGGGTTTCCACACTTCTGTTTAATGGTTTACTTGCTTCTAGACTATTCTATTCTAAGTCATAGGTTACACATGGAGGTTAATACCTCCTGCAGGTACCAAAACATCAACAAAGTCGATTGTGAGTAAGATAAATGAGACTGTCGACCAGTTGTCGATAATTAGTAGCATCGAATTTGTGAGTTGGACAAGTTTTCTCAACTTAACTCCAGATTGAAAGGGAGTAGCACAAGGCTTACAATTTTCCATCTTAAAATGTGTCAAAAGATCCATTACATACTTAGATTGAGAAATAAAAAAACCATCAGATAGTAAACTTGAAGACCCAAAAAATAATGCAGAATACCAAGATTTGTCATGTCAAAGGAATCAACAAGTTGTTTCTTCAATCTAAGAATGAGATCAATGTTATTTTCTGTTATGGCAAGTTCATCAACATATACAACAATAATCATAATGTTTCCATGAGTATGGAGTACGTATAAGTTGTGATCAGATTCACAACATTTGAAACCATGTCGAAGAAAGAAATTGTCCTTCCTAGCATACCAAGCTCTAGGATCTTGCTTCAAACCATAAATAGACTTATGAATTTGACAAACCCAGTTAGAATCTATCACAAAACCAAGAGGTTGTTCCATAAAAATTTCTTTAGATAGGTCACCATGAAGAAAAACACTATTCACATCCATCTGATGGATCTGCCATCCAAATGCAGTGAGGGAAAGAATCAGTCGAAAAANATATATAACTGAAATAAAACAATCAATATGCAAATGTGGAAGCAAACTAACATGAAATGTTAATGGTATAATACACGAAGAATGCCTACTTACCTTCACTTACCTGTGAAGTCAGGTCCTCCCACCTTGGTGGGGTTTAAGGAGGTGCCCGCTAATAGGTAATGGGCGCCTTCTTCCTTCCAAAGTGGACAAGTAGTATGAGTTATCAACTGATTCCATTCCAACTTTGAAGGGTCTGAGCCATGACTGCGTGCTTCCTTTTACATTAGTTGGCTCCCCTTTCTGAGTATTCCACATCCATACCATATCTCCCTCCTTATACTTTCTGACTTTGTATTTGGTCATTCCCTGAACAACCCTGGTGTATTGTACTAAGGGAGGTGGGTGGGCTTCTGCTATAAAGACTTCTTGTTGAGACGGGTGGATTTGTACGTCATCTTCATTTTTCTTTAATATCTTCACCATCCCAACTTCTTTGTTCTTGAATTCATCTAGGAGTTGTTGGTATTCTTCTTTCCTGGGCCATTCAATCTGATCAAAGTCTTCTTCTGTTGCAAAGGGCATGTCTTCTGGAGAATATTTCTGAAGAGTTTGTATCATATCGTTCTGCGTTTTGTCATTATTGACGGGATGAACAATATCCTGCACATGGTCCCCAATTATTGGCACATTAAGTAGACGTCCCACCGTTCCATCTTTCAAAGGTAATTGCAAAAAGGTGAGGTCCATCTCAAGGGAACCGCCTATCATTGCGCCAAACTTCCTAGATAATAACATTCCCCACACATCTGGGACATCAACCACCACAATGTCAATGAGGAGTGTCTTCTCTAGATACTCTTTCAGGCGCACTTCAACATTTTCAACCACCCCATGTGTGGGTATTGCTTTAGATTTGAAACCACACACCTTCCTGTAAGGCCGTGTGACCTTCAAACCCACTTGTTGCATGACTTTAAGTGACATCATGTTGGCACCAACACCTGTATCTACCATGCAATTGTTAAGATTTTTGTTGCTCATTGTCAAAGTCATGAAGAAAGGAGGGTTTTTACCATATTGGACCCTGAAATGATCAGCTTGCAACATAATAGGGGGATCCATAGGTTCATCTGATCCTAGAAAGAAAGTATCAAAGCGTTCCTTGATGGATGGGATCTTGATTGCTTCTCTCAGGGGAACATTCACATGCATCTTTGATAACGCCCCTTCAAAGTCAAAATTTAGGTCAACCTTACCAGCCTTGGAAGTCTTGGGAAGAAGTATCTCCAAGGGCGGGGGCTTTGCCTGATCAGCAGCAGGTTGTTTCGAGTTCTTCCTTCTGTATACCTGAACTTCTTGTTTCTTTAGCTTTTCTCGTGATTCCTGATCCAGGTTGTTTATTACCGCCATCCTTGCTGCTCTGACTGCTTCCCTTACGGCCTCTTGATGTTCTATATCTGTGATATTTATCTGAGGGAAAGCCATGAAGCAATCCATGTTGTTGACTTGTTGATGGCTAGCGTTATAAGGACATTCATGCTCCCAATGTGCTTCACTGCACTCCAGGCACCAAGGATTTTCATGAACAACATTCGCAGGGGCCAAGGTATTTGGAACTTCATGCTCATTCTTTGGCTTGTAAAATTGGTTCCCTTTCTAGAATTGTCCTTTGAACGGGGCCCTGGGTGCTTGGATCTGAGACTTTTCAAGTATGACAATCCTGCTCATCATTTCTTCTTGATTCTTTATGATGCCATCCATGGAGGCTTGTAGCTTGTTGATACTGGTACATAGATCCAAAGTAGGCTCAGCATTGTGTACTATTTTCTGCTTGGTGTCTATTCTCCCCCTTGGGTTAGCAAAAGGCTCAATTTTAGATGAAAGGAGGTTCCCTTCTATCTTGGTGGCGAGCTCTTGGGCTTCTTGAATGGAATGGGGGTTTTTGTCTCTAAGAAGATACCCTAGTTGGCCATTGAAAGATCTGGTGTAAATATGGACAAGGTAGTCATCTTTTGGGTGATGGATTGCGGGAATTCTTTGTAGCAATGTTTCGAATCTGGTGTGAAACTCCCGAATGGACTCATTTTCATACTTAGCAAGGCTATTTAGTCGAGTGAGAAGCATATTAGGGTCTTCTTTGATACTCCATCTTTTGAGAAAGGCCTCT
>SNQJ01S0117499.1:12321-26705 GCA_010110895.2 Picea sitchensis
GGCTGAGGTACCAACGCCTTGAGGCATCATAGAGAGTAGCGGAGAACAACTTCATGACCAAATCTTCAGCATCATCACTGATGGGGTGAAGCTGAAAGAATGCCCAAAAGTTGCTCATATGCTCTTCGGCACTGATTGCATCAATAATATGTGCTTGGAATCTGAATCTGGGGCCTGGAGCTTAAACTGCTAAAAATAGAAAGTTCTGGCATGTCGCTTGGAAAAGTGCTATCAGGCCTAGAATCATGCAAGGACCATCTCTGTATGCTCAAAAGTGCTCCAAACTGTCAAGAGACCCACTCAAACCGTGTCTCCTAAAAAATAACAACACTTGTTGTATGTAGACATCTCTCTCAAAATGCATGGGAAACCAAGTCAACTCTAACTCTGAACCAAACAACCATGTATCGATCATGTACATGCCTCCGTTGGGAACCAACCTATGCTAACCACAAGTGCTAAACCCTAGGTGAAATTCAGAATGCCAGCCAAAGAAATGCATGCTGGCTTTTAACCCTCAAGATTTTCAAGGGTGAAAATCTAGGGGTTAACAATGGCGACTCAAGGGGACAAGATCCCTCCGTGGGATGTCGAGAACCATATGAATCTCTGTGCCTGTACAACTGAAACTGCTCTATGAGAAACTTGTAAGATGTATCAATAATGCTTTGTGAAGATTGATAAATATGTATTATGTACCAAGAATACCCCTGTAAATGTGTGGAAGAAGAAAGGCCTTGTAAGCTGATCATGAATATCCTGTAAGCTGACCTTTGATACTAAAGCTTGTCCAATGGGCCATGGAGTCAAATCAACATAAACCTCTCACTGAAACACTAAAAACCAAGGGGTCTCATCCAAACCCACTACATGCTACCACTTAATATGTACACTCCTCCCCGTGGTAAATGTGTTGATGTCGACACAAGGGAGAGAGTCACTTCATTAGATGTCAATAATGTAAACACCTATGAGTGGGAAGGAACACCACCAATAATGTCAATGGGTCCTAAGGTACGAGCACAACCTGACACTGTGAAAAATGTTTTGAAGTCGAACAGTGACAAGGATCATCCAATCAAGGGCCAATGATACTCAACCTTGTCAGATGCGAAATAATTGCCAATGAGGCTAACGACTATTAAGGTGCTCTACTTCTGGGTCATTCGTAGATAATGTGTCGAAGTCGATACAAGATGACCTGCTGAAAAGAAGAGCAATGATGTTTCTCTTCCCTCAGCACAAAGTGATAACTCAAGAAGATCAAGATGAAAAACAAAACAGGTACCATATCCCTATTGTTGGATGAGTGGGGGTTGACTGAATCAAAACAGAAGGCTCAATGATAATAGATGAGGAGACAAGACATAACATGACTTCAAGACTCTCGTATGTCTCCTCAAACTACCCATCCTAAAGGATTAATGCTTTGGGAACGTGACAAACAGGATCCCCATCCAAGCTCACTCTAATGATAGACAGAAAGGCTCGGCATGTGATAGATAGACATTCAAATTTTGACCCAGGAAAAGCACTAGTGGACAGCTATTTATTCATGAAAGGAAAGACACACAAGACATGACCACATGCTAATATGACTTGGGAAAAATCAGCGACACTATGCAAAACACTGAAGCAAATAATTGAGGGGAAAATACACTGCAAGGAAAATATAGATTGCTGTCCTAAAATCTGCAAAAAAAATCAGCAAGCTAAACTACTGAAAAGAGAATGCGGAAAAGGAAAAGGACCTACTCTAACAATGCCCAAAAACCCCAAGATTGTTTAGGACTATGCCCCTCATTGAATGAAGAAGTTTAGGCGCTGCCCATTGACAGGCAACCCTATAAGTTCACCCTCCAAATCAGCCAGCTGAAATGTGTTAGGCCCTATTGATGAATCAATGATGTATGGGCCCAACCAAAGATTGTCCAACTTGCCGTGGTCAGCTGATTTCTCGTTTTTCTTGTCCCACAACAAGACCATGTCACCAACTTGAAATTTATTTCCTTTTGCCTTCCTGTCAAATACCTTTTTTATGTGTGCTTGATAGTCTATAAATCGGGTATAAGCCATAAGTCTATCTTCCTCTAGTTGTATCAACTCATTAATGCAGTTTTGCAATGCTTCCTTGTTGGTGGAAAACTGTCCCAATAGCTTATATGCAGACAACTTCATGTTTTTTTTATTTTGTTTTAGTTTTTTTTATCTCATGTGGTTCACGGCACCTATCGATACTCGCTACATCCACGGGTCCCCCTCGAATCTAGAGAACATAGGGAGGTCAAGTATTTTTCTTACAATCCCATTTAAGGGCTCAGACATGTCACTTGCAAGACTTGAACCTTGGTGGGGGGGAAAACACCCCTCAGAACAAACCATTCAGGCTACACCCCATTGACATAGACAACTTCATGTTAATAGGCAAGACTGCATTTAATCTGTAGACCAACACAAAAAGACTCTTACCAGTTGATCTTTTCCGTGTGATTCTATTTGCCCATAAAGCAAATTTGAGGCAGTTGTCCCAAGCTCTCTTGTTGTCCCCGACTGTCTTTCTGATTATCCTAATTAAGTTCTTGTTACTTGATTCCGCTAAACCATTTCCTTGTGGGTAGTAATTGGCCACATGAGCCAAAGTAATACCATACTGAGAACAAAATGCGTGCAACTCAATCGATCGGAATACACTAGCATTATCAGTCGTGATCTTCTGTGGGACACCAAATCTAGTGAGGATATTGTCCTCCAAAACCTAATAATAGTAGCACTAGAAGATGTCCCAAGTGGCATTGCTTCAACCCGTCGGGTGAAGTAATCGGTGGCTACTAGTATCCATGTATGTCTTGCACTAGAACTCTATGAAAACTGCCCAATAAAATTGAGACCCCACTGCTGGAAAGGGGCCTCCACAATGATTGGATCTAAAGGAAAAGAAGGAAGCTTCTGCTTGCCTTCAAATCTTTGGCATGCCTCTCATGATCGAACAAAAGAGTGCGCATGTCTGAAAAGTGTTGGCCAATAGTAGCCTACGCGCATAATCTTGTGTTCGGTGGTTCGAGTAGAAAAATTCCCACCACACACTCCAGAATGAAGCTCTTTTAAGAGCTCCTTTGTAATGTCCCTTTCCAAATAGGAGTTCCAGAGAGGAGGCTTAATGGTCTAAACAACCTCGTTAGACTATAGCCAGGGCCAGAAAGGGGTAAACAGGGTTACTAGAGGTCACTCTAGCCAAGGGTGTTGTAATTTGAAAGTGACATTGAGCTAAAAGTGGCTAAAAGTGCTTTTAAGTCGACTTGAGCTAAAAATAGAACAAACGAGCTAAAAATAGAGTCAACAACGAATTAGGGTTTCGGGCAACTATAAGAGAAGGTAAAGCGACCTAATTCATCATTATGCAGATTTTGACTTGTCATTGAGGAAAGAGGCGCATCTCAGGAGAGATAGTTCAGTGGATTCCAGAAGGAATACACTAGTGGCTGATTTTGGTGTTGAGAGACACACCCTAGTCACCGGGGAGGTCACACAGGGCTTCCATCAATCTTCAACAACAATTCTACAGGATTCAGCAGCAGGGGCACACTTGTTCAGGGAGAGGGCGCAACTTCTGAGGAAGTTTAGTGGATCGACTTGTCCCATTCAAGGAGAGTTCAAAGATTCCCCTCCGACCCAGTTGAGAGGAAGGCCAGGCACATCTTTCCCTGGTTTCTCGTCAGATTCCAACGGAGGGATCATCTGGGGCACATTTTCCAGACATTGGGAGTGCGACACTTGGGGAGGACACATTCGGGGTTCTCGAGCGAACATCAGATTGGATCCAAGGAAACCCTTTCGACCCATTTCACAGTAGACCAGGGCGATCAGTTTGAGACACATATCAGTCGATTCCGATGTTGGAATCACTAGGGCACATTTTTCGAGTAGCAGAGGGGCACATTCCCCTAGGGGGATCCATCCGGGGTCCAGACACACCAGCAGAGGGGTCGGTCAGTCACCAGGACTAAGAGGGATAGTAGGGCGAACTGTTTGGGACAGTTTCCAGGCCGATCCAAGAGATCTAGCGACGAGGGAAAACATTCTGGACTTGCAGCGGTTACCGTGTGAGTTGCCCGAGCTCCAGATCATCCATTGATCTTGCAGTGCTCATTTATTATCGGGTATTATTGTTTAGTTTACTTATTGTATTCCGGCTAAGATCCTTTTGTCATGGATCTGGCTGAGTGATTCATTTTAGTCAACTGCATTCGATATTTGTACTCCACAGAGATATCATAATATAAGCTTTGCAGTCTTTTGTCGTAATTGTTATTTGTGTGCTCATTTATATGTTGTAAACCATTAATCATACACACATATTAGTAGAGATTCCTAGACTAGCCGAATCTGGGATATTACAGTGGTATCAGAGCTTTAGTCCTACCAACCTGTGACTAAAGACAATGAGTGCAACAGAGGACCTAGGGGGTCGTGAGCACGTAGGCGACGAATATGTCACTTACAACAAATGCAAGGAGGGAAGACCTAGATATGATTTTCCCCCTTTTCCTCCCAACTCAGAGGAAGAGGAAGAGGCACACAAGGAAGCAGAGAGAAGGGCAGAGCATGAGGTTGAGCATGAGGTAGAGAGGATGTTAGGAGACATATATGAGAGACCAGAGGGCAGTGGTAAGGCCCCCATGGAACTAGAGGCAACCTTCATGCAGGTACTCAGCAATCTGGTAGTAAGTCAGCAGGCCATGACTCAGTCTTTGGTGCAAATGGATGATAGATTGGCTATAGTGGGCACACAAGCCCCACATGCAACACAGGGGAACTCAGGGGCAGGAAGTAGACTCCAGTCACCTACTTGCACATACACCTCTTCAAGTAGGATCCCCAGGCCATTGTTCCCCAATTTCCAGAGGGCAACCCTAGTAGCAACACAACAACCAATAACACAAAGGCCGCCCAGTCAGGGAGAGGACATTGAAGAGTACAGGAGGGAATATGTAACATTGGGCCGTGACTTCCATCAGGACATGACCCTGGTTGAGTATTGTGGACTCAGACTCAGGAACCTCCCCAGAGAGGAGGATAGCAGCAGCAGCAGGGACATAACATTGATTTCATCCGGAAAGTTGGTAAACTCACTATACCTTCTTTTGACGGATCATCCAAATGCACAGCTAGAGCTTGGGTACAAAAGCTAGACACATACTACAAGCTCAACCAGATGACTGAGACAAAAGCCTTCAATTTTGCTACCCTACACTTGGAGGGTGAGGCACACGAATGGTGGCATCATGGACTGGTGACGTTGGGACAAAGTCACATCACCTCCTACAGGGAGTTCATAGAGAGACTCATGGACATGTTTGACAGGAGGGATCCAGAGATCCATTTCAGGGATCTAGCCCAGTTCAGACAAACTGGCACAGCCGAGGCATTCATCNTGGTGACGTTGGGACAAAGTCACATCACCTCCTACAGGGAGTTCATAGAGAGACTCATGGACATGTTTGACAGGAGGGATCCAGAGATCCATTTCAGGGATCTAGCCCAGTTCAGACAAACTGGCACAGCCGAGGCATTCATCACAGAGTTTCAGCGGGTGGCAATAGCAGTGACAGATATATCTGAGCCCAGGCTGATCATGTTATGTACAGGCCTCACACCTTGCAGTATGCCATCTTACGCACTCGAGATTTGGTAGACTGAGCGTCGAAGACTAAACCCTTTTCCAAACCCTTCATACCACAGAGGTACCGATACAGGAAGCCATTCCAAAGAGAATGGAAGGGCAAGGATGAGCTGGATGATGAGACGAGGCGAGAGCTGATGAGGAAGAAGCTTTGCTTCACCTGCAAAGACCCTTGGGTCCCAGGCCACAGGTGCATGGGCAAGGGAGAGATTCATTATATTGAGGTGGTAGTAGATAGTGTGGACAGTGAGGAGGAGGAGCCAACTGTTGATTTTTCAATAAGCAAGGTTAAGCATGAAGTTCATTCAATTTTTGCATTTAACTTAACGATAATTAATAATGTTGCAGCAACCAAGATCACAAGAAGAAACACCATGCACAAGAACACAAGAAGTATCCTAGGAAACCCTTCTCAACTCTCTGTAAGGAGGAGGTCGTCTCTACGTTCCAACTCTGTCTCAGATAGGAACCAAACACCCCTCTCAGGGGCTTTCTCTCAGGTTTGTAAGATGGAGAATGTCTCACATAGTTGCAATGATCAACATCTCTCAGGTTTGTAAGCTGGAGAATGTCTCACATAGCTGCAATCATCAACACTCCCTCTCAACTAGGGAGGCATTCTTCATCATGCCAAGTCTCACACGGATGTACTTTGAACTTTGTCTTGGTTGTAGTCATCAACACTCCCTCTCAACTAGGGAGGTATTCTTCACCAAGTTAATTTGGTGAAGATGTCTGCAATCTGCTCATGTGTAGGAAGGTATTGCATGTGTACTATTTTCCTCTGCATCATATCTCTGATATAATGATGTTTTTTCTCAACACGTTTCGATCTATCATGAAACACTTGGTTCTCGAAAAGCTTTACACACGGCTCTGGTTATCATCATAGAATTTGTCTCATGATCAAGTAAATCTATCAGAGACTTGTGGAGCCACATTGCTTTGCACACTCGATGTTATATACTCTGCTTCTGTGGTACTCAAGGCCACAGAGTTTTGTTTCCTGCTGCATCAGGAAACCATGGCATCCTTCACGGTAAGACAACAACCGGATGTGCTCTTCCAATCCACTGTACTCTCTGCTCAATCTATACAGGCATATCCCTGCAAACTCAATTTCACACTTGGAGGCATATCTCAGACCGTATCAAACTGTGCCTCGTGTATATCTCAATAAATGCTTTACTGTCTCGGCCGGTTCATGGATTTGTTAAGCATATTCACTGCATAGCATGAATCAGGTCCGGTGTTAACCAGATACATTAATGATCCAATCAGTTGTGGATCAATCTTGTCTGAATCATCATCATTCATTTTCTTCAAGTCTATCACGATGTTTTTGTATTCTGTCATACGGAACTTCTTTGATATTCCCATTGTATATTTTCCTTGATTCAGGAAAATCTCATTGGTTCTCTATCATACTTTTTGTCCCAAGAAGTAGTGCATCATACTCATATCCTTCATTTCGAAATCAGAAGTCAACGCTTACTTGTATCCACCAACAAGGTTTTTCTAAATAAGTCATCAAAATCAGGCTCTCGTCACCAACACTGTAATAATATAGGTTTGGATTAGCAATACTCTTGTTGAAACCCAAACTCATCAAGAATCCATCCATCTGATATAGTTTCCAACTCATGGATGGTAGTACGGATGGGAGTGTATCGGGCTTACCGGATCAAGTGTCTCATCATAGACAACTCCCTATGTTTGTGAGAAGCCTTTGGCTATAGATCTTGCTTTGTATTTCTCGACACTTCCATCAGATGCATGCTTGATCTTATAGATTGACTTGGAAGTCATCACAAACTTTCCTTCTGGTCTCTGAACAATATCTTATACATCATTCTTTTAAGATATACTAGTATTCTTCTGTTATGGAATCTTGCCATACCTGTTCTCCTGTTGCTTCTTTATGACAAGAAGGCTTAGAATCAATGATGTTGCTCTTGGTTGAAGAGTAGCTCAAAAAATCTCTTTGTTCTCCTGGGATGTGCCTTGAGAGGCTTGTATGTTTCTCTGCCTCCTGCAAAGTGAGCCTAGGAAGGCCTATTATGCCCTACTGCAATATCTCTAAACATATCAACTGGAGCAACTGGATTAGCTGGAATAATGTCTGTCTCCCTCTGAACTGCAGAAGGGGGAGAAGGTATTGTCTCACTGTCAATCTCCATCTAAGATTCTATGGATCTTAGAAAGGCTATTTCTTCTTTCAAAGACAACATATTTGCTTGTCTCAATCTGTCTCTGACCAGGGATGTCGATCTGGAATGTTTTGGAAGATTCACTGTTATCCCATAAATGCATCCTTTCTCCCTAAAGGGTCTAGTTTGGACTTCTTCTCTTTGGGTACATGAAAATACACTGGGCACCCAAATATCCTGAAGTGGTCAATCTCAGGCTTCACTCCGGTGAAGGCTTCTTCGGCAGTTATGTTTTTCAAAGTCTGGTGAAGACTCTTGTTCTGAACATATACTGTGTCATGCATGCTTCTGCCCATAGATTCATAGAAAGATTTTGATCATGCATTATTGCATTGGTTGCCTCAATGATGGTTCTATTCTTCCTCTTTCTCAAATAGTTTTGACTCCCTCTGAGTCAAGTGACTCCCTCTGAAGGATAAACATCTTCCTTTGTTGTTAACCTGTCTGGAACAAGAAAACAAGAGGAACCAAAACAAGAATATCTCCTAAAGGAGAATAATGAGTACATCTCTAGAATCAAAACAATTTAAGGATTGTTGTCACAACTACAACACTTACTTGTAATGTAGCAAACTTTAGAAATATAGGTTAGAGGAATGACAATTACAAAAATCAAACCTGGAGTCTTCACTTCTAGTATGGTGTTCCTCTGAATGCAATGAGATCCTTCTGGATCCATGACTTCAGCAAAAGGTTCCTTCCTCGTGCAATTTCCCTCATGACAATGATACAAATAATATATATACAAGTGCATACCTGAGGGTGTTCATATGATTTCTCCAATGGCACCTGGCTGATCTCTGTCCTCTTGACATCTTCATGAAGAGGGTAGTCATAGTGTCACCTTTTTGTATCACCCACAATAAGCCTTCCTTTGAAGTCTTGTTTCCCAAGAACTTGAAGTTGCTTGATCCATCAAGCTTATCTTCCATCATAGTTTTGTTCATCATAATTTTAGATTCTTCACAAACCCTTGTCAACTGGGCTAGAAAACCTAACGTCTAGGCTAGGCTAGCATTTTTAGGTTTTGTTGGACTTATGACTACCAACAATAAGCCTTTGAAAGATAGGAGAACACTGGTGACTTGAAGAGCTCCTTCAATGAGTTGATGAAACCCTAATTCTAAAATTTCTGTAGAAATTAGCGAAACCCTAGAAACCCTAGGGCCAAAATTTCAAAATGCTCGGAATTTCGATCTGAAGCTTGTTGGAGGTGCGCTGAAGGAGGTCGTACACTCCTATGCCCTTTTTAGCCCCAACGTCCAAGTGCCAAGTGCTGAAAACCTCCATAAGAGTAGGTTGTACGGATTTTCTGGGAACCCTAGGAGGGTCGTACGGTTTTTGCAGAAGAGAGAGAGGATGGCTGAAAGTTCTTTGTGCAATGGGTTCTTCAAGACCTATGCTTTGATACCATGTTGATTTTTCAATAAGCAAGGTTAAGCATGAAGTTCATTACATTTTTGCATTTAACTTAACCATAACCAATAATGTTGCAGCAACCAAGATCACAAGAAGAAACACCATGCACAAGAACACAAGAAGTATCCTGAGAAACCCTTCTCAACTCTCTGTAAGGAGGAGGTCGTCTCTACGTTCCGGCTCTGTCTCAGATAGGAACCACACAACCCTCTCAGGGGCTTTCTCTCAGGTTTGTAAGCTGGAGAATGTCTCACATAGCTGCAATGATCAACATCTCTCAGGTTTGTAAGCTGGAGAATGTCTCACATAGCTGTAATCATCAACACCAGCACAGGCAGAGGAGTAGTGTCCATGTAGATCACCAACACCGGCAAGGACCCACCCACCGATAGTTCCACAGCCTCAGGAGCACGCTAACAGATGGAAACCAACAAAGGGAGGAGTCATAGCGACCCTTTCTGGTGTTCCTAGGTATTGTTGATTTTTCATAAGCTAGGTTAAGCATGAAGTTTATTCCATTTTTCATTTCACTTAACCATAAACAATAATGTTGCAGCAACCAAGATCACAAGAAGAAACACCATGCACAAGAACACAAGAAGTATCCTGGGAAACCCTTCTCAACAAGGGAAGAAAACCCAGCCAAATCCTTTGCTATAATCTTCAAGAGAAAGATCTTCACCAACAAGAAAGACTTAGCACACAAGAGGGTGCTTAAGCCCTAGAACACTAGCGCCCAAGAGAGCTGTGCATCTTTAACCAAGTAGATGTATTTGTTGTAATTTCCAAACACACAAGAAAGATATGATTCCACAATGGGGAATCATCCCTTACTTATATTAGACTTGACCAATCAACAAAGGCGTCTATTGGCTCAACAGGGCCAACCTCTCTAAGTCAATTTATAATTATTATTATTATTATAATTAATATTAACCATATTAATTATCTTTCACTTATTATTAAACACATTAAGGTGGGGCTGACTTGTCCCCTTTACATACCAATTAAGGTTACAGGCAGGTCTGACTCTTGAACAACATATAGCAAAGGCTCTGATACACCCACTAGTGCTCATCCACTAGGGGCACATTTATAGGAATGTCATAGCTTTGGCTCACTGCATTACACAGAAGAACCAGATCTACACATGTTCACCTGTGCTCATCCACATGCACGTCCACTCTACAGATCTCCATTCCCACTGCCTCACACAGGAGAATCATTTGGAGTTGTTCTCACTCTCTGAATGGAGGTCATCTCTACTTTCCTAGCTCTGTCTCAGGCAGGAACCACGTACCCTTCTTAGGGGCTTTCTCTCAAGTTTTTAAGCTGAGAGAAAGGCTTCACATAGCTGCAATGTTCCACACCTCACAGGTTTGTAAGCTGCAGAATGTCTCACATAGCTTCATTCATCAACACTCCCTCTCAGCTAAGGAGTCATTTTCCATCAGGCCAAGTCTCTCACGGAAATACTCGAACTTTGTCTTGGCAAGTGGTTTAGTGAAGATATCTGCAATTTGTTCATGAGTAGAAAGATACTGTACCTGTACTGGCTTCCTCTGCACCATGTCTCTGATATAGTGATACTTGATTTCAATGTGTTTCGATTTGTCATGAACCATTGGATTCTCGGAGAGCTTTACACAGCTCTGGTTGTCACAATGAATAGTCGTCGGATCCATCTCATGATTGAACAAGTCTATCAAAAGTTTGTGAAGCCATACAACTTCACGAACTGCCACACTCAGTGCAATGTACTCTTCCTCTGATGTACTTAAAGCCATAGAGATTTGTTTTCTGCTACACCAGGAAACCATGGTTGATCCTAAGGTTAAGCAGCAACCTTAAGTGCTCTTTCTGTCCACTACACTTCCTGCCCAATCTGCATCGGCATATCCTTCCAAACTTAAGTCCACATTGGCTTCATATCTCAGGCCATAACCAATTGTGCCTTGTGAGTATCTCAATACGTGTTTTGCAGCTATCCAGTGTGTCTGTTTTGGTTGGCTCATAAATTGGCTAAGCACATTTACTGCATAGCAAATGTCTGGTCTGGTGTTAACCAGATACATCAAAGATCCAACAAGTTGTTGATATAAATGTGGATCTACGTCTCCTAAATCAGTGTCACTCGTTTTCTTTAAATCCATTACCATTGGAGTAGGCATGGATTTGCAATCTCCCATTTTGAACTTCTTTAGCATCTCCATAGTATATTTTCCTTGACTTAGGAAAATCTCATCTTTTCTCTGCCATACTACTAGTCCCAGGAAATAATGCATTAGGCCCAAATCCTTCATTTCAAATTTGGCAGTCAGGGCTTGTTTGCATTCTGCAGTGAGTCTTTTTGAACCGATGAGGAAAAGGTCATCCATATATAAAACTAAGATCAGGCACTCATTGCCATCAATGTGATAATACAAGTTTGGGTCAACTGTACTTTTGTTGAATCCCAAAATCATCAGAAATACATCAATTTTCTCGTACCAAGAACGGGGTGCTTGTTTTAAGCCATATAGGGCTTTCTTCAACCTGCATACATGAGATTTTTTGTTGTGCATTGTAGATTTTTAATGACAAAAATCAACAAGCTAATATTCTGTCAAACACTTAGCAACCTAGAGATAATTGTCTTCATAAATTTCAGAAATGCATAAAACCCACATTCAGAAATTTCCATAAGCATAAATACACATTGCTAAGCAAAATATGCAGCGGAAATACACAGTGGACAACAAGCCATAACACACAGAAATTTAGGCAAATGCCAGCGAAAACTCCAATGTGGGGAAACCCAACGAGAGAGAGAGAGATCTTATTATTATGCTTCAGGAAAGTACATATCAGCAGCAAAATAACATTTCCAACCAAGGAAAATACCTCACAGCACCAAATCTGTCCCACATAAATCTGCCTTGTTTTCTGTGCCAAAACCATACCGCTGTCTGGCCTCTTCCATACCTCGTTTTCCGTGCCTGCAGTCACCTTTATGGACTATTCCGTACGACCCAGAAACAACCACAAAAAATATCAAATCTGCCTCGAAAACTGTGCCCGAAATGCCTCGATTTCAATGCCCGCAATCACCTGTACGGATTGTTCCGTACGACCCAGAAACAACCACAAAAAATCTCAAATCTGCCTCGAAAATTGTGCACGAAATGCCTCGATTTCAGTGCCCAAATCTGTACGGCTGTACGGAATCGTACGGATCTGTACAATACGGCCTCCCACAACAAAAAAATATTTTGGCCAAAAATTCACAGATTTTTTTATTGGGAATCGTGCCCTATTTGTTGCTCACTTTCCTCTCTCAAGCATGCTCAAAAAATCTCTCTAACTCTCCTCCCGATGTCTTCTCAACATTCTACATGTCTTGCACACTACCCAATGCATTCTTTTATAATCTGAAAATGACATTTTCCCCCCAAAGTGTCTTTTCACCTTCCCCAACCCTAGATCCAAAGGCCAAGATTAGATCTTGCCTTTTTCAAGATCAAGGGTCATGATCCATTCCCTCCAAATGTCTCATTTAAAATTAAAGTGAATTTCACTTTATTACATAAGTGCTTTATGAAAATAAAGTCACTTTAAAATAAGAAGGTACACTTTATTAAAAAAAGTCACTTTAATAAAAGAACCACTTAAAACAACTTTATAAAAACTATTACAAAGTTAAGTGCCTGGTAGTGTAAATATTAAGGTAGCATCCGCATTCAAGACAAAACATGCGAAGTACCTCCCGAGCTAAAAAGATAACACTCCCTCTTAGCGAGGGATGTACTCGTTGCCATATCCATCATCTGGTCCCATCACACTGTGCTCTGTAGGATCTCCCTCTGAACCTGGAGCCATCTGCAACACTTGCACAGAACTCGAACTAGAAGATCTTCTCCTAGCAACCTCCTGAAACCCTGAGCTCACTTCAGCTTGAGCATCGGTTCGATCAACCTGGCTGAGCCTTCTGCCATTGCTGAGAAGAGACTCGTTCTCTTCTCTCGGAATGCAAGACTGATACCTTGGCGCCACCGCAGTCTCAGAAGCCTCCTCACGCTCCTCATCCGACGCTGAATCATACATCAAAGCCTGTCCTCTCAACATATACAACCTTTTCACCTGGTTACCGATCAGTTGCAACTCTACCAAACCCACTCCCTGCCTGTAGATAAAGACATGTTCCCTCTTGAACAATATGCAATATCCTACATCCTCCAAGGCTGAGACTGAGAGCAAGTTGACATTCAACCCTTGAACAAAGAGAACTCCATCAAGCTCCAAGAGTTCCCCAAACTCAAGTTGGAATCTGACATTCCCAACTCCACGTACAACTCTCACCATACCACCTTCATTTACCACTTGTCGGCCAGGACCAATCTCTGTGAAATATGCGAATACTCACCAGATTCTCGTCATGTGGTTAGAGGCTCCGCTATCCACAATCCATCTGACATCACCTCCGAATCCTCCGCTGCCGACACTGGAAACTAGGGTAACCAAAGAAAATTCCCTATCGAACTTTGAAGCAAAGTCTTCCATGGCTGCTGTAGCAGCTGTCTCAGGCCACTCTGACTTCTTCTTCTTCCTCTCAGGACAATGAGAGGCAAGGTGCCCCAACTGGTTACAACAATAACATCTGACTTTACTCAAGTCCCTTCCGGAACTTCCTTTCTTCTTGCTTTTTGTAACAAGAGCAACATTCTCATCAGCTTTGTCTGTCTTCTGATCACTGCTCTGAGATTTTTCTCAGATCTCCTCCTGAGTGAAATCATCCCACAGTCTGCTCCAATCTGGTAGATGCTCACGTCCCACCACGCACTTCACGAAGACCTCCCAATCTTTGGTGAAGCCATTTAAGTCTATCCTCACCAACTCAGAATCCATAATGACCTCTCCAACAGCTGCCAGCTCATCTTTAACTTGAGCCACCCAGGTAAGATAAGAAGAGACACTCTCCTCCTTACCCATCTTGGTATCATGCAACTTAGCCCTCAAGGCCATCTTCCGGTTCTTGTTCTTCGCCTCGAACAAGTTCTTAAGTGCATCCCACATCTCCTTGGCAGTCTTTTTCTCAG
>SNQJ01S0117500.1:7231-23360 GCA_010110895.2 Picea sitchensis
TCTCTATCCTCCTGGGAGATAAATTCGAATATAAAGTATCCTCTCCCAACCGCGTAGCATGTCACACTGTTTGCTATCAGAGGTCTCCAGTTCCGCTGAATCCAGTTGTCGGTGGTTCTGGTTGAGGGCCAGAGTCCCATAAATTGACCAATGAGTCCTCGTTCAGAGATACACAGGGCGACTTTGATGGGGAGATCCGGAGGGAGGTCGATCTCTGGAATATCGTTCAGCTTCTTGACAAAGCTCGGGGCTTCTACGACGGTCGTTTTTTTGCTGCATACCTCTACCAGGCGTCTGAAGGAGGAGGCGGGGGAAGGAGGGGGCGGCGGCTCCCCTCCCGGGTCTGCCATGGTGGCACTCTCAAACCCTTCACGGTACTAGGTCAGGGCGTGCGCGCGATTCCTCACTATTCGTCTGTGTGCTCTTGATTGAGTTTCAGATTGCTAAAATATCTGAGATATTTGCACAAAGAAGAGCGATGTTCATTCTGTAGTTTTCAGATCCTATCAACCTTGGGCGATTGTTGTCTTATGCTTCTTTATTAAATAAAATAGATCTTGAATTTACTCAATAACAAAAATAAAAATTTGAGCATGCATAAATCACACAGATGGTTGGAAAATACAGCGGAAGCATAAAACATGAAATACAAAATCTGTCCTTCGTTGGATGATTGTTGGTGGGAGAGGATCTTACCATTAAGATCATCAACCCTATCATATCTTCATTGTAGATTGTAGATACAGACCAACCCATATTTGGAGATGTTTATGAGGGATCAGACTCACCAATTGAGTCTATGAAGGCAATTAGTTTTTAGAATGAGTGTGTTGAGTATGGGACATCCGTAGAGATATTGTTC
Source organism: Picea sitchensis (assembly GCA_010110895.2). Classification (NCBI taxonomy): domain Eukaryota; kingdom Viridiplantae; phylum Streptophyta; class Pinopsida; order Pinales; family Pinaceae; genus Picea; species Picea sitchensis. The sequence goes on from SNQJ01S0117500.1 coordinate 8,094, forward strand.
ACCACCATACAATATATTCTTGTCAATAGGCAGGAAAATAATTAGACACCTTTGAATTGCTTGGCTCACTCGTTGAATTCCAAGTACTACACTAAATAATGGCTCAATGTTGAGCCTACACAAATTTACCACGTCACTTGAACATGGAGATTCAAGACAGGAGAAAGATTGCATTGAGCAGGTTATTTCAAGATAGAACCACCCTTGAAGAGGTGGAGGAGGGATTCATAGAGTTTCCCACTTTCACTGGGAGATTTGGAAGTTATGATGTGATTATAGATAGGGGGCTTAAGAAGCCCTATGTTTGGTGGGAAAAACATGAAGCAATGTTCCATGAGGCTCCTCTCTTAGGTTGCTTCATCCTCTTGTTGCAAGAGGAACTTGAGCACATACAACAATGTGCAAAATTTGAAGAAGGGAAGGCTTGAGTAATCGAGAATAGAGACATTGGTGTATGTGCACTGTTATCCCCCATTCCTAGGGATAACTAAGGAGATGATGTCTCGAGGCCCTCGGGTTGCAGACATGGAGTACCGAGAGGTAGATGAGAAGGAAGGGGCCCCTATCATACCACACATCACCATCTGATCGATGGTAGCAACATTCACCACACCCATCTGGGCTCACAAAGGAAAAAAGGTCTTGCTCCATGAGGTAACAAGTCTGGTGTTGTGGTAAGTGTCATTCTAATAGATGAAGCATTTAACATGTTGCAAAAGATCCTTTCTTCATTTTGAAAACGTTTGCATGGAAATTATGCCTTTTGCCTCATTTCACCTTGGTGGTTGACATGTTGTCCTAGCAAGTGCATCACCCTCAGGAATAGGGTTTCTACTAGGGGGTCTCCTTGAAGAGTCATCGTACCATTCTTGCTCATACTTGCCACCTTCCATTACTTCTTTCCCTTTGTTTCCTCATATTTTAGGTTTTCAGGCTTATTGACCCAAGAAGGGCATGTACCTCATTTCATAGGAAGAAGGGGCCACTAGACTCGGAGGTGCACTGGAAAAAACATCATGCAATAAAAGATCGCCCTAGGATCCCAAGAGAAATGAAGTGCCTCTCAAAAAAATGAGGGACACATAAAATAAATAACTAATTGATGAATGATTTTTTCCAAGGTAGAGTGTATGTGGGCTATGCATTTGCTTTTAGTGGCCCTTCATGTCTTCAACTTGGAAAAACATGCAAACCAAGGTAGAGCGTATGTGGGATATGCATTTAATTTTAGTGCCCCTTATTGTCTTCAACTTGGAAACACATGCAAAATGAATGGCTAATATAAGGCCTGGAAAAATATGCTTTAAAAACAAAAAGAGGAAAAGGATGTGGCTAACCCTGAATAAAGAAACCCATAAATGAGACAATATGAGCCCTTGTATGTCAAGAAACCCCATGCCCAAAAGTTATACCCCCATCCACCTCATACTCTTTTGCATGACTTAGAGAGGGTCTTCTTGGGAAACACTCCTAGACTTGGAGAATGATTCACCCAATAGGGCACCATGAAAACCCTCCCATACTTAAATTTGGCAAGTTGTATAAGGTCTTTGAGCATTTATTTATTTTGAAAAGGGGGGATTTGATGCACATGTTTGGATGGTTATTTTATTAGATATGGATTACTTGGCATGATACTTGTGACTTGTGGACCCTTGGAGGGAGAATCTGCTTGTATTTGCAAGGCCTTGTCAAGTGGAAGTCTTATCATGGAGGCACAAGGTTGCTTGGACCTTCATTGGGGCATGAACACCACAGGTTGGATGATACTCACCCTCTCCTTGGACACATGGGGATGAGCATGTTCCATACTTTGCACCCCAACATTTTGCTTGGAAGGCCCAAAACGTCACCTTCTATGCCCTAGACATCACATGAGATTAGGGTTTTGATGGGGTTCCTCATGGTTGATGATGATGTGGCTTGGTTTGATGGAGAGAGAGACACTTGAAATACACTACAGAATTTGTTGGCAGGGTTTATGGACTTTGGAGGCCCAACGATCTTCATCCTAGGCCAAAACACCGCTCCTAGAGGCCTTATGTCACCCTTTAGGGAATGACGTCACCCCTAAAAGGGGATTTTCTTTTTGTAATTTTGATTTTTAAGTTGTAAAGGACAATTAGAGGAGGTCGGCCTCCCTAATTTTTGGTTGACTTTAGATAAAGTGGACAAATTGGTTTTACAAGACCTTGTATAAATAAAGGTCTTGTCACTTTCATTTTGATCATAACTCACTTGAGAATTACATACTTGTTGGCTGAAATTTTCGCCCTACTTGGACAAATCACATATCTCTCTCTTTTGTTATTTGGATGCTAGTACTTGTATTTTGGTGAAGTAAGCTAAGGTATTATCTCTTGGATGATTGTTCTTGGTAATTTTGGTGGAATATGCTTGATAAGAAGGGGTTTCTTCATTCTTTTTCTTGGAGTTGGTAAATAATTTCTGCATTAATTGTGTTTTTCTTCTTGTTTCAAGCTAAATTTGTCTAAACCCTTGGAGGAGTATAAAGGAATACACCCTCCATCAAGTCTACTTGGTTATCATTGAATAAGCTACTTTGCAAAGGTTGCTAGGAGGAGTAAAAAGGCTCACACCCTCCTAGATTTACCTTGCTAGTTTGTTTGCTCTAAGTAGTAAAAAGGCTTACACCCTTAGAGAAGTAACACAAGTAGATATCACACAAGAGACTCCATAACCCAATTGATTTGGCACTAGTCTAATTTGCATTGAAGATATAAAATCATTGCATTGGTATACATGAATTGTTGAGATATTGCAATTGTCTAAGTTGGAATTGATTCTATATGATATAAGCATTCTTGTGCCCTAAGGGCGTCTACTTTAGCCAAGTAACTCTATTTGTTGTTACAAATTAAGGCTACAACCATTAGCACTACTGCAAAATCACTTTTTCATCATCTACTGCTCACTATTCTACCGCTGAAATTATCTTGTAAACCTTGGTAATTGTTCTACTAGTTATTGGCTAATTGTTGGGTTGTTTACTTATTGATTTATGTGGCTATATCTTGTCGTTGTAGCAATTGTTTGCTACAAATTCTTGGTTGTCATAATAACTTGTTGATAACACTTAATAAACAGTCTTTAATGCTGCCAAAGTCTTTCTTTAAACATTGGAAGTTTGACTAGTCATTGCTAGTTTTATTTCTGACATCTTGTACTAGATTTTGGATGGTTAAATTTGCAGCTATTGTCATTATTTGTTGATGATATATATATTTTCATATTGCTGCAATTTGGGACAACAAGACTTCTTGCTTGCTACCCCTTGGTTTAAGGCTTGTATATCTATCATTTGTCTTGTTCTGGGCAGGGCTAACGTTGCTTTGCAAGTGTTAGAAAAGTTAGTGTGCTCGTTGCACCATAGAAAATATAGCAAAATTGTCACCCAACCATAGGCCGAAGCCACCCCCGAGCACCTTAACCTTGACAGATAGAATAATTCCGGAAGAAAACCCTAGACCCAATAGCCAACCAAGGTAGCGTACCTCTCTCCAGAGCTAGCATACCAAGTAGAAAGTCCAAATCATAACCAAGAATTTTCCAGTTGCAACAACTGCACCTGTAATTCCTCTCCAAACTTGCGCAGAACTGGTCTTATGCAGTTGTGAGGGAGAGTGTGTCAAATGAGCTCTAGTGCCCTCTTATTTATAGTCTTCCAAGTGACCTAACTGGGCCGAATTATACTCCTGGAGGCTAATAACTTAATATTGCATTTTCTCTTGAGTCGACTTGTCTTCTAGGGTTCGTATCCAATCGTTTAGGGTTTCTATAGCTTCCCGAATATTCTAGTCTCGTCAAAGGTTACAAGTGGAGGTTAATACCTTCCGTAGCTACCATAATATCAACACTCCCTCCTAGCTAGGGAGGTATTAAAGGAAATGGTCTTGAGCACAAACAAACCATTCAACCAATAGCATCATCATAGCCACACATGCTATCTCGTGATCAAATCATGAGCACCATCATCACTATCAGTATCATTTGATAGCATCGACTGCATCATCTCTCGAAGCCATACTCCATCTGGGTAATTGGGCATGATGCTGAATAAGTCACTCACTCCATAGAGTGATACAAGAACCATTCTTCTAATCCAGACATATGTCCTAGAAGAATAATAATTTCAACAGATGTTGGAAGCCATGCCATGGGCTACAAGGACTATTCTTCTAATCCAGACATACGTCCTAGAAGAATGACTGTCCTGGAAAATTTTCTACAGGGAGAATGTATGTCCATCAACATATTGACTATCCATCTAGCTGGTAATCATCTCCAACACTAGTGACAGTCTTCATGGAAATCAGAACAATGCAATTCAATAGAACACAATTGTGTATATCCATAGTAGTACACAACTATTATCCAGTGGTACACAACCACACCTAGTAGCACACAAATACTAACCAGTGACACATAGTCACAACCAGTGGAACACATCCACCACAGTGCCATAAAACTATTGTCTAGAGACATACAGTCTCCAAAACAATCATATCATCTGATATCAACCTGCATAACAATATCATGATAAAAACTGAGTCATCTGGGCCATTCTTCCACTCACATCTGTGAGATCTGGAAGAGCATCTGCCCTTAGAGAGTAAAAAAAAAGTAGGGGATATCTAGACTATTCTTCCCAAGAATAGAAGAATAAATGTCCTTGATTTCTGAGCCTAGACCATTCACCTAACTGGGCCATTCCTCCAGCACTAATCACAGTACAACCCAGAGAGAATGAGTTTTCCCTAGGGAATGCATGTCCCTGATTGTTGAACCTAGACCATTCACCTAACTGGGCCATTCCTCTGGCACTAATCACAGTGCAACCTGGAGAGAATGAGTCTGCCCTAGGGAATGACTGTCATGACCATTTCCTATGGAAATGATTGTCCTGCACCAACCTCCAAAATGAACCATTCTTCGAAACTGCTCACAATTGTGAACTTCGAAAGAATGACTGCCTGACGAGGCAAACCATTCTACTTGACCACTACTCAGAGTGACTGCCAAGAAGAATGATTGTCCTAGACCATTCCCCCACACTGGCCACAAGGGGAATCGTTGTCTATGGTACATCAACAATCTATCGGACCATTTTCATTATGAAAATGATTGTCTGATCTGGACCATTTTATGAACTGGAAAATGTCTTTCCGTCAAAAATCTCGAACCACTTTCTGAACTGGTAAGGAACTGCCCATCCTAGACCATTTTCCAAACTGGAAAATGACTATTCATAAATCAATAACACATTAGTTCTCCCTCCCAACCTAGGAGTAATCAATTCCTTTTCCAATAAGGAAGTCATCTTCACGAGCCCCATTTTGTCTGCAAACTTTTCATCTTGGACAGAGGCTTTACCAAAATATCTGTTATCTGCTCATCTGTGGAGATATATTGGAGAACCACTTCTCTCTTTTGGACTTCATCATGGAGAATATAATGCTTGATCTCAATGTACTTTGGCCTGTCATGGAACACTAGTTTCTCTGAAGGCTTCACATAGCTCTAATATATCATGGTCAAATTCAACACCTGATCAGACGGTTCAGAAACCAACTTATGGAGCCACATTGCTTCTATACAAGCATCACAAGCTGCAATATACTCTGCTTCTGTAGTGTTGAGTGCAACGGAGTTTTGTTTCCTGCTAGCCCATGACCTCATGGAAAAGCTCAAACTAAAACATATCCAAGTATCACTTCTTCTGTCATAGGAAGTTTTCACCACGCTTCTGCTGTGTATGAGATACTCTGCATCAAGTTACTTGAATCCATACAAGGTATTCCTCCATTTGTATACATGGGTCTCTTTCTGGTATAAGCTTCTTTCTCAATTTGCTTTATTGGGAAGAACAGTCTTTACATGCAAATTTCAATCCATGGATACTGCAAGAGGTATATTTGGTTTACTAGAACAAGTTGTCGTCATGGTCTTCTCCCTCCTTCTCGAAGAATCTCTAGTTCTAAATCTTGCAAATTTTCCATTCATAAGTCTTTTTCACATTTTCTTACATACATTGTTCTTCATCAGAACTTGCATTTCTTCTGTTTGATTTCTTCTAGTGGGTTCAAACCAAGCTGTTAGTCTTTATGATTCTCAGTATAATAACTGGTTGTTCTGGATTTTCTTTCTTTCTTGGAATCTGCATGTTCTTCCTCATGTTCATCCTTAGTTTTTGGGTCCATGGAGTCTTCTATAGATTCCATGCCCTTTCTTCCTGAAGATTCCAACTTCTTCCTTTCATCATAGGAACATGGATGTAGATGGACAACCAAGGATACTTAAGGCTTCTTTTCGAAGAAGACTTCTTCTAGAGTTAAACTGAACACGTGTTGCTTATCATGGCTGCTACTTTCAATGGGGAACATGGAAGACACTTTATAATCTTTACGTTTTCTTCAATGGATCATATCATTTAGGATTATCTCCCTCCTAATCCTTGTTTCATGCATGAATGCATGCTCTTCTTTTGGAATTATGTAATCAACTCCCTCCATCTAAGAGAGTCCATGCTTCCGTTTGTATCATTATTTCCTTATGCAAGGTGTCACAAGTCTTTTTCTAATTTCCTCTTGATTACCGACTTCTTTCTGATTTGACTTCTTCTGGGTCTCTTCAAGTTTGATTATGATTTCATACTATCTAGCAGTTGTTACTTATATAATAGCTTCCACATGAATTGTTACCAAAGATTGTCAACATATTTCATCTTTTTCATGTGTATTGCTTTACTTGTAGTCATCGTGATAGAAATCATTATCTTGCTATTCTTCCATATGTATTGTTTCATTGACCATATTATATTTTAAGAAATAGATATACATGATATGTACATGAACTATGTAAACATGGTATGTATAAGAACTATGAAGAATATTGTTACCTTGACTATAAGAAGAAGTTTGTTTTATCCTGCTTGGCTTTCTTTGAGGGTTCCCTTTCTTTGACAATTGTTGCTTCGTCTGCTTCCTTCATTTTCTTTAACTCAGGACAGTGGTTCCTATAGTGACCATATTTCCGACAGTTGAAGCAATGTATCTTTGACATATCCTTTTCTTGATTTGGTTTCTTCCTTAAGCCAAACTTCTTCTTATTCCTGAAATTCTTGAACTTTGTTGTGAAGGCTTGATCATTGTATTTATTTTGGGATTTCTCTTTTCTGTTAATCCTTGATTCTTCTTGTGCACAACATGTCCAAAGTTCTTCTAATGTGGGATACTCCTTTCTTGTGTTCATACTTGAGGCAAATGCATCCCATGTCTTGGGAAGGCCATTGAGTACTATATTTACCAGTTCTTTTTTTGAAATGATTTCTTCAATAGCTTGTAGTTGATCTCTTAACTGAGATATTCTTACAAAGTATGATGTTATGCTATCATGATCATTCATTTTCATGTCACGGAGCTCATTCTTCAGACTCATTACTTGTCCAATGTTTCTGACTGAGAAGAGGTTAGTTAGGGCATCGTACATCTTCTTAGATAAGTCAAGATGAGAGATGTAGGGTATCAAGTGGTCTTTTACAGAGTCCACTATGATACTCATAACGTTGATGTCATTGTCCTTGAACTTCTCCATAACTGCAACGTTCTGAGGTTCCTTCTCTTTTCCCGCTTCAAACTGTGGTTCCATGATCTTGCCTTTCACAAGATCCAACACTTTATTCTTGGCAAGGATGAGGTCAATCATTTTCTTCCATGCTCTGAAGTTAAAAGCCCCTTCTAACTTGTTTTTTGTCTTCATAGAGTAAGTCATTACTGCTTTGACTTGGTCAACCTTTGACTTTGACCAAAAACTCAAACTTGACGTCTTGGCTTGCTGAGAGTACCAAGAGGTGCGCTAAGCTAGGGCGCACTAGGCTATCCAGAAATGAGGTCAATCTCTTCACTTAAGGTATCTTAACAAGAGGGTTAGGGTTTCGCTATTGCAACAAAACTTTTACTGCAACTGTAACTGAGCAAATCCTCCCAATCTATCTTCTAACGGTTAGATTGTCTGAAGATAGTGTGGGCCCATAACCTGTTAGAAAAGTAAGTGTGCTCGTTTCACCATGGACAATATAACAATATTGTTACCCAACCATAGGCCGAAGTCACCCTCGAGCACCTTAACCTTGACAGAGAGAATAATTCTGGAAGCAAACCCTAGACCCAATAACCAACCAAGGTAGTGTACCTCTCTCTAGAGCTAGCGTACCAAGCAGAAAGTCCAAACCATAACCAAGAATGTTCCAGTTGCAGCAACTGCAGCTCCTCTCCAAACTTGCGCACAACTGGTCTTATGCAGTTTTGAGGGAGAGTGTGTCAAATGAGCTCTAGCGCCCTCTTATTTATAGTCCTCCAAGTGACCTAATTGGGCCGACTTCTACTCATGGAGGCTAATAAATTAATATTACATTTTCTCTTGAGTCGAATTGTCTTCTAGGGTTCGTATCCAACCGTTTAGGGTTTCTCTAGCTTCCCGGAATATTCTAGTCTCGTCAAAGGTTACATGTGGAGGTTAATACCTCCCACAACTACCATAATATTAACAACAGGTACACAACACTTGGCAACCATTCTCCATCTATGAGACTCATTCTCAAGCCTTAATCCTTAAATCTTGACCTATAAGGGTGTTCAACAATCATTCTCACATTTTCCATCTCAATCCCCCTAGGGTCACCAGGATTCCTCCCTTGTGGTGATTTCATCATCACTAAAGTGAGGGGAGTGTCTATCTAAGGTGACAATGAGTAGATACTCCCGTAGTTTCATACTTCTATGGATTGGGTTGTGATTTTCCCAAACCATAGATTGTGCAATAACATGCACAACAATTTTTGACTTATATACAAGAAGAGGGAAGAGTGATTGAGGGAAAGGACAAAGATGTGGGATGTATTTCTAATGATATGGGTATCGACAAATCCTTTGAGTTGGCATTGGTCAACTTGGATCTTAATGAACCGGTCCTAGATTTGGTCACTTTTGAAGATGGTATTGATGATACTAATGAAGGATCATTTGCAACACCAACAGAGGCAAATCTTGGACTAAAAGAGGAGGAAGTAAAGAACAATGGTAGTGGTGGTGACCTTGATGATTTTGATGACAATTATGAGATGTAGTAGTTATTAGTATCTATATCTAGTATGTACTATAACATTTAACAATTTATGTAATACATTTTGATGACACTAAATGAGAAAACTATAGAACCTTTGGCTCATGATTTTATGGTTTGATTATCTATATTATCAATATGTATGATGATTGATCTATGATTTAGACTTGAATTATGATTTTATTCTTACGTGTCTTTCCTCTGATCATTTCATGTAGTTCTATTTTCTGAATGTTCACTATACTTCATTTTATGATTTTTTAAATTATATATAGAGTATGTAAGTATCCTATGTATCAGCCTTAAGGGTTAGCTCAATCGGTTGGTGCCACTGTTTCCAGGACATTGTCAGTATAATCTGGAACACTATGCAAATCCCTAGTTTAATTCCCACGGGATCAGGCACACTAAGTCTACGCCACCCACTTTACACTGGGTACAATCCTCCAATTCCTCGAATCGAGGGGCAGTGCCCAGGAGTTTCACAAGGATAAAAATAAAAGGTATCTTATGTATCATATTTCAGGGGGTCTACACATTGCATATTTTGTATCCCTGTATCATGTGACTTGGATCCCTATTTATTGAGTGGACCATCTACTTAAACTCTTGTAGTGTATAAGTACAAAGATGGTGGAGGAGCTCAAACATGGTTTATAAAAATATTTGGAAAGGGTCACATGAAAGGTTCAAAGGACATGTTACTTTCCATGGATAGATAACTATCTTCAGAGGACATGTTACTTGCCATGGATTGATAACTATCACCCAAGAAATGCCATATGACAAGACTCGACATATTATAGCCCATCAAAGGTGTACCTTAAGGCAAAAAACAATTGCAGTGGTCATAAGATAGCACTACATAGAAGCACACTAGCTTCTATTGAGCTTTGTCTTCGACTAACAAGGAACCCACAAACCTTTGAGGATATCATACCCCATTAATAAATATGCACTCCATGGTACAATATCACATCATTGTGTGATAAATCTAGACCAAGGCACTAACACATCTTTAAATATTGGAGGTCCAAACACCACTCTCTGCCTAAAACTAAAACAATAACAAGTTTCCTAGTAATGAATAAGAGGTCAGAAATATGCATTAGCTTTGCTACTCACGACTTTTTGTGTATTTTACTTATCAATATCAAAGTCCTCACAAGAACATTCACCATCCATAAATGATGAAAACAGTTGGCATCAATGGGAGTTTATCACTTGACAACTTTAGAGATGAATTTCATGGTATTGTGGCAATCACCACATACAAGAAGGTTCTTGATGATCTGGAGAGGTGTTTCTGGGTGTGTATGGATAAACGGTAAACCCAAATGCAATGGCTAGCTTCTTGTTGTGGTTTTCTCCTCCTCACTATATCATGTAGCATAAAGATTGTCTCTGGGATATACCCTGCATTCTTGATTGTCTCACCCAAGCTTTACAATGTTGATAGATTTATTTCATTTGCCATTGTGCCTGTGATGTGTCTTTTGTAACAAATGCATGCACCTTGTTCTTAACCAAACCAGCTGCACCCTGGTGATTTTATGGCACCCCTCTCCTCCATCAATTTTCTCACCATTTTTGCATCATTCCACCTCCCAGCTGCAACATAAATATTTGATAACGACACATAATGTCCAGCATTTTCAGGTTCTAACTCAAAAAGGTGTTCTGCTGCATGTCTTCCTATCTCTGTGCTGGAATGAATTCTGCAAGCACCAAGCAAGGCTCCCCACACGCTAGCATTGGGTTCTAATGGCATATTGTTAATAAATTCCTGTGCCTCATCCAATTGTCCCGAGCGACCAAGAAGGTCAACCATGCATGCATAGTGTTCCATGGTGGGTGTAATGAAAAACTCTTGAGTCATGCAATCAAAGAATTTCCAGCCTTCCTCAACCAGACCTGCATGACTGCAAGCAGAAAGGACACCTGTGAAGGTAATATGGTCAGGCTTCAAAGCTGGTTGTTGTTGCATATGATTAAAGAGAGTGATGGCCTCATTGCCAAATCCATGTAAACCATAACCTGCAATCATCGCATTCCATGACAGCAGATCTCTTTGAGGCATTTTATCAAACACTCGTCGAGCATTCTCTATACTCCCACATTTTGCATACATGTCAACAAGTGCATTCCCTACACCAACTTTATAGAGAAAACCATGACAGGTAATATAATTATGGATCTCTTTGCCCTGTTTCAGAGCTGCTAAGCGAGCACAAGCTGGGACAACACTCAAGATGGTGATTATGTTGCATTTTATACGGGCCTCTAGTTGCATTTGGCGAAATATTGTGAAAGACATGTTGCCATGCCCATTCTGTGCATGACCTGCAATTAATGTGTTCCATGAGATCACATTCCGCTTAATGCCTGATGATTCCATTTGCTGAAAAAGTTTCAAAGCCTTATCAGCATGGCCATTCTGGATATACGCTGTCATCATTGCATTCCACGTAGTTACATTTCTCTTCACATTTTCAAAATGCATTTGATCAAAGAGTCTGAACGCCTCATCACAAAGCCCAGCCTGGGCACAACCTGCAATCATGGAATTCCATGAGATCACATCTCTTTCAGCCATCTTATCAAACACTCGCTGAGCACCCTCCACGCATCCACATTTAGAATACATATCTATAAGTGCATTCCCAACAAGGACGTCAGAAAAATATAATTGTCCACTTCTCTTTGCGTAGCCATGGATCTCCTTTCCTTCGCACAGAGCTGCTATGTGAGCACACGCTGAGATAGCACTAGCCATAGTGATAGAGTTGGATTTGGTTCCCGTGCGCTGCATTTCACGAAAGATCTCCAATGCCTCCTCAGCATGTCCAAATTGTGCATACCGTGAAATCATCGTAGTCCACGAGAAAACATCTGGCGCCCTATGTTGCTGCATTTGACGAAACAGTTGCATGGCTTCATCAGTCTGCCCCTTCTGAGCATAACAGGCAATCAGCACATTCCATGTGATCAATCCTGGCTCTACGTCTGTCAATTGCATTTGAGCAAACAGTTTCAAGGCCTCCTCTTCCAGCCCTTCGGAGGCATAACCAGCAATCATAGCATTCCATGACACCTCATCTCTTTCGGACATTTTGTCAAACACATGGCGTGCATTCTCCAAATTCCCACATTTCGCATACATATCCACCAAAGAATTGGCAACAAAAGCATATGACTCAAACCCACTTCTAATGGTGTAGCCATGAATTTCCCTGCCCAAGTGTAGAACTTCTAAATGCGCGCAAGCCTTGAGAACCTTGGGAAGCAAGAGATTATCTGGGACAACGCCTTCTCTCTGCATTGCATGAAAGAGCCTGATAACCTCCTCCAACTGTCCGTGCTTGGCATATCCTCCAATCATAGCAGACCACGAGAACACATTTCGGTTACATATTTTGTCAAACACTTGGCGTGCATCCTCAAGACTGCCACACTTCGTGTACATGCTCACAAGCTTGGTACCAAAATAAACATTTTTAGCAATTCCCTTCATATTCATGTGGGCGTGAACTCTTTTTCCTTCTGGCAAAGCAGTCAAATCAGTACATGCTTGCAAGAGAGGAATATAGAGTTGGGAGCTTACCTCAATGCCTTGTTGATCCATCACCTCCAAACTGCACACTGCCTCCTTTAATTTACCCTCCCTACACAGTCTAACCACATCTTTTACATTAACAACAGAAACACAAACTTGCATTTTTTTCTGCATTTTATTTTGGGTTTCCTAGAATTGTCCTTTTATTTAATAATAAAGGCAAGATTTGTTCCGATACCCGTAAATTCAGCGGCCTTGGTATTCTGATAGGTGAAACCAGTATGAGAATCAATCAACAATAAATAGTACATTCTGTCGTAATGACTTTTTGTGTGTTGAATTATCCTACATGTTATGCAGAGAGAGAAAATCATGGAGAAAGGTGAGAATGATAAAAGATCCGGCATCGGCATCCATAGCGGGGTAGAAGAATAATAGCAGCAATAATGTCAGATGTCTATATAAAAAATGAGGTCTGGTATTGACCTGAAATTTTCCGCGAAGCTTTTGGACTTTTTAATAAATTATTTGATTTGTATTTTCGCGGAGAAAAACCATGTGCTCTTATCGCCTGTGATGGAGTTGGAAGAAGGTTTCAAGTCTCTGTTGATCCTTCAAAACCCTGCTTTTTAATTTTTTCTTTAAAACCTAATCTTTTGATTTGGATACCAAACTTCATTTTCCTGGAGTTAGATATTAACTAGAACCAAACCTTCTAGTCTTTTGATTTGGATGCCATACTTCAATTTCTTGGACTTAGATATTAACTAGAACCAAACCTTCTAGTCTTTTGATTTGGATGCCATATTATCTTATTAACCCCTGCCGGGGTAGGGCTATGGTATCACTTTGTGGATTATTTCTGGCCGTACATAAACTTCACAATTTTTTTAAAGCTGCCCTAGTGTTAGACAAACTAATTGTAATTTTTTTTTTTTCTTTTCTTTTAATTCAATGATTACCATGTGAACAGATATGGCGTCTGTACATCTTGCAGACCTTTTGATTTTGTTTATGGCTTATACTTTATTAATGCAAGCTTCCTCTCTCTGATGTTCAATTTCCTTCCACTGTGGTTCGATTTTGAGACAAAAGTCTTACTACAATAAAGTTCATAAACCCTGTCACATGTGCGTCGCTCGGCCTCAGAATTCAAGCCTGGGATTGTCGTGGCCAGTGATCTATGCTGCTATTCTTCTCGGGTATTCCATTTTTCCCGAGAATAAGAACTTAATCAGAGATGATGATTTTATTTTGATATCCCAGAAATGAAATGAAAATATTTTTAACGTTCACGAAGCTAAAAATTTTGAACATAATCAGATGAATATGAACATAATCTGAGGTGATAATTTTGATTTTTCAATCTTGTTGAATCTCTCCATAACGACGAAATTCCACCAGGGCGGCCGATTCCATTAGAACTAACCTCTGGAGTGACAAATACTGTGGAGGGAATGTAGTTTATGTCATTGTAAATGAGAAATCGCCCTTGCAACAAGGTTGCTACTACACTACTATTAACCCAACTCTTCCTATAATGTCCAGATCTTCATGATTCCGCCTCACAATACTCATACTGACTTTAAATTTAAATAGACTCTTCATATCATGACGTGATCAACTGACAGACCTATACTCTTTGATTATCTGCACTAAAATCGGAAAATTCTATCTATTAGATTTTATTTTATTTTACTCTATGGAACAATTTTCATCCTTACAAACTAATGGTTAGTAGAATTACAATTTTCAATTGTTAAAATTGCAGTTTTAAATAAATAGATGGATCCATCACCCTAAAAAAATCTTTAATCTATTAATTTTTTCAAAATTCTAACAAATTTATAAACAAAACTAATCAAAAAATACAGTGAAAAAATATTTAAAAAGTCTAATATTTGAACTACTCCCGCTAACATCTATATATAAATATAGACATTTTCAATATTCTCTTGATTCCCAGCAATTCTCTTACACCCTTTTTACTCTAATATTCCTTTTTTGAATGTCATCATCCATTTTTATTTTCTTTCATTGCTCTTGATCTTTATGTGGATCACCTCTCTATCTCTTGAATTTGTAATTCCAAGATTGACTATGTAGATTGTGAACAACATTTTTGGTGGATTAAGTATAGTATTGATGGTGGGTGCCTTTTGATGCAAACATTTTAGTAGGGTAGGAATTTCAAAATGAAACACCTAGTAAAATTTAATGGTAAAACAATAATTTTGATGCACACATTTTTCTGTAAGGTAGGAATTTCAAAATGAAACCATTGGTCAAATTTAACGGTTCTGACAACTTTGTTACTCATTTTCACAATTTCAAGGAAGAATGTTGAGGGTATTCCACAATTTTTAACCATATTTGAACAAGCAAATCACCCACTGACAAACAATTTACTCATCAAATTCCATCCATGGTTGAAGATAATGAGTTATGAAGAATTCAGTCATGGTAGTGGGTGGAGGGGGTCTCATAATTAGTTATCATGTCTGGCTTCGTCGTGACCCATACACCAATTTGAGGCCGTGACCTTAAAAATATATTATTATTATTATTAT
>SNQJ01S0117500.1:34928-45844 GCA_010110895.2 Picea sitchensis
ATGTAGTGGTAGGGATACAAAGGGACACAAAAGCCAAAGTCTAAAACTTGAGCTCTACCTTTCTAGGTGGACACCCTAAGTACTGAGTGTGAATGAATGCCTCACATATTTGAAAAGGACTTATAAGTATCCCACTTGGAAGGAAACACATTTAACGCATGAAATCAAGAAACCGTGTAAAGGGAACTTGCAAACTATCTAAAGAAAATAAAGAAAAAGAAAATTATAGGGCTTGGAAAAAGGTTGTGCCCCAAACAAAAGGTAACTCAAGGATGCAACACAACCTCTACAAAGGAACCCATGGAAATGAGACCCTTGCATGTCAATGACCCTGTGCCCAAAAGTTTCTCCCTCATCCACCTCACATCCATCACATGGCCTAGATAGGGTTCACTCGAGAAACACTCCTCTACTTGGGGAATTGTCTTACCCAATAGGACCTTTTGATAACTCTCCCATATTTAAACTTGGTAAGTTACATGCACTCTTTAAGCATGTTTTTAATTTGAAAGGGGGGACCCAATGTACTTGTTTGGGTGGCTCTTGTATTAATATTTATTTACTTGGAATGATTCATATGACTTGTGGACCCTTGGAGGGCATACCTTGTTTGTCTTTGTAAGATCTTGCTTGGTGACATCATTCATAGAGGTACTAAGGCACTTTGGATCTCCATGGGGGAATGAAATCCCACGGGATGGTTGTTGTGCCCCACATGTTGGAGGGCATTGATGATGAGTGTTGCACACTTGATTATGCCATCGACCCATGAAAAAGGATCAGGAAGATGAACCGTGCATGAATTCTCCCTTCTATGATTGAACGTTGGCCTAGCTCACCTTGACATCACATTTAGAGAGGTCGATGTGGCATGGAAGCTTGCATTTGGAGATTTGGTGGGTTTTTGCCCCACCATTTCGTGGACTAGTGGGATGATGTGGCACCATGGGGAGATAACTCCCTAGCCTTTGGAGGCTATCTCACCCAACAGACACCCTTTAAGAATAATTTAGGGAATTAATATCGTCTATTTTGTCATTTTTGGTCATTATTGAGCATATGTGGACAAAAATCAAATGAATTTGATTAAAGTCAATGTAAAAACATAATGTTTGACCTAGAATTGAGGATTTAATTGTAAATTTCAATAAAGTGAGCTTGGATTTCCTCTGTAAATAGAGGTAAGCCTCACTTCATTTTTGATAATTCATCATTGAGACATTATTCTCTCTCAAAAAAAAATTGGCCCTCTTATTTTCTTGTGCAAATGGGGTGATGTGATTTTCTTTGTGGAAGTCTTTCTCTTGTAAACAGTCTTGGAGGTGAAATAGTTTCACTTTGGAGGATTGGCTTGTGATCTAGGCTTGCTCTTGGTGAATGATATTTGCAAGTTTTCTTTGGTTTGATGTTAAATTTCTGCAATTTGCTTTGATTATCTTTCTTGGAGAAACCCTATGAGGGTTAGGATTGTATATCCCCTCCTTCAAGCTAATTTATGATTTAAGTGAGATTATTCAAGGGTATTTTCAAGGGTTAGGATTGGTTTCAAAACTAGGGGTTAGGATTGTCTAACCCCCTAGGATTTGAAAACTAGTTTCCCATTAATTAGCTAAGTTAGACGATTTGTAGAAAGGGGATGACTTGGGCTCACAAGGGTTTGGGTTCAAGGTTTAAATCTCCCTCCATTGTCTTCTAACCTACTAGTTAATGTTTTGACTCCATTGCTTAGTAAATAAGACACTAATCGTTGCATTGAAAAACATAAATATTTCTCTCTTAGATTCATTGGATTTGTGGATGAATTGCTCTCACTCTAAGCTATCTCTTAATGATAAAACACTCTCATTTCTTGTAAGTTTACTTTTTGTTGTAATAAAAAATTAACTATAGCCATTAGGGCTGCATCAAAACCTCTCTCTTACTCTCATTTAGTTACTTTTTTCACTGCAGAAAATTGTGTTTGAGTATTGCAAATTAATCCACTTGTTAAGGGCTACAAATTGACATATTTACTTTCTAATTTATGTGGTGAAAAATTGTTGTTGTGGAAAATGTTTGCTACAACCATCTAGGGTTGTTATAAACTTGTTTATAACACTTACTTTACAACGTATTTAACTGTCAAGATTGTTATTCAAGCAATGGAGATTTATCTTCTAGTCAAGGGATTTCATTTCCAATAGTTATTTGTTGATTTTGACAGTGATTTCTTGCAATTGTTACTATCTTTTATTGCTGATATAATTTACAATCTGCTGCAATTTTTGGGAAAGAAACGTTTCTTGTTGCATTCGCTAGTGTTCGGGGGTTCAATTTCATGATTTTTGGTCTTGGGATATTGGTTCTAACATTGGTTTTGCAGTTTATCAATCATCTTACCTCTCTCCTCTACCAAAGTCATTATTCTCCAAACCCTAAGCATTCTCATCTAGTGACCAAAAGAGGGATCATTGACAAACCCTTTCCTTGCACTCTCCATTCCCCCAAGGTCACTTGAGAAGTCTCCCTTGTGGTGGAAACATCCATCACTAAAATGAGGGAGTAATTGCTAAAGTGACAATAGTTTTTACTCCCAATTGTGTCGCATTGGTGATGCTTGTGATTGGCTTTTCCCAAGTGACAGTTTGTGGGATAACATGGCTTATTGCATGAGTATATTGAGTTATGGGTAAACAAATCAATGGACTTTGTATCCAAGATATCTTAAGTTCATGAAGCAAGCTACAACTTTGGGGTGACGATTATGACAAATACGGTTTCAAGGCACTCCAAAATTCTATTTATTTGAAGTTTAGAGGAGAAGAAAGGGTTCAAAACATGACATATTTTCCTCTCACCTTGTGAATATAGATTACTAGATTCTCCCTTGTGAATATACCCCCCTACCCCAACACTCTTTTCATTCTTATTGCTTCAACAGTCCCTGATGATGGGTGGAGTGTCCACTTGAAATGTTGGACATTTCAAAAACTCCTTACATGGTTTGTTTCCATAATTACAAGCAACATTATGAGGAACTATGAAAATATACATACTTTAGTTCATACTTTTCCCCTTGCGAGGAAAAGTTATCAACATGTCACTTATGTACTAAGTAGTCTAGTGGACCTAGTTTTTCATTTATTGGACATTAATAAACTTATATTATATTATCTATGTTTTTGACATGTTTTTCCATGCTAAACCCATCATTTGATTTGTTGATCAATTTTTTCATAATCAATATGATCCATCATCACCCCTATGTTTTAATCTTTGTAATGAACAATAGTTCATATATGGAAAAATATCCAACATAAGAAGGATAGCATTTAGAATCCATATATGATATAAATAATTATGTAATTAATGAATGAGTTGATAGATGATATAATGAGCCTTGTGATAGAATACTTATATGCATTAACTAGTCATGAAGGTGAAGGGTTTTGTCCCTTAGTTTATTAATTATTATTATTATTATGTAATGTTTATTTATGTGTTTCATGTTCATTACACTCTTCCAAGGACTCCTGAACAAAATCTATCCCATTTTGATCAAGTATTCTCTTCCTCAAAGATCAATATTATTTGATAAGAAGAAGAAAAAGAAGCTCATTTTCATTCCCTTGAAGTTTTCCAAAGTAATTATCAAAAGTATAGCAAGTTTGGAAAAAAAATCTCGAGGTTTCAATGCATTTGATTTAAAGGAAACTAAATCCACCGAGGGCTTTGACATGGAGGGAGTTTTCATGACTAAATCCATTTTTTGTTGGATATAGTACATGTTTTCCCAAGGTAGAGAAATGTGAGGAAGGAGTTGGGGATAACAAAGAGGCTAATTTGAATACAAAAGGGGGCACTTCAGGTCATGCTCCGGTTTTCATGACAAGAAATCATGTGCTTCATGATGATATGGACACTCTAGTTAGTCCAAACACTGGTTCGAAGAGGAAAATGTTGCAAGAGAAAAAGAAGCAAGAAATCACCAATGAACCTAGAGGTACTTAGAGGGGTAAGTCCAGTATGAGCAGAAGGGGAGGATTAGTTTCTCATTCCCCTAGAACTACATCCACTGCCACTAATAAAACCTCTTCATTGTATGGAAATATTAGTGACCAAAAGAATAAATATGGAAGTAGTGTTGGTGGAAATGGAGGAGAGGATCCTCATAGATCTAAATTGGAAATTGGACATATGGTTACCCCACTTCCAAAGAGGAAGAGATCTATAAATAGTGGCAACAAAGAGGAATTTGAGGCACTTGAGGACATTATCAAAGTTATGGAAGTTGATGATGCAAGTAAACTACCATCCTAGGCACTAGTGCAGATAACATGGAGAAAATTGATAACAAAGGAGGTATATCGATGTAATTTGATTGTGTTTGAGGATGATTCTATGACTTTGCATTATGTGAAGTATGAAAAGGATTCCAGGAAGCTACAAATAGGTAAAATTAAGATAAAAGACAAGAAAATTATGCAAAATGTGAGCACTTAAGTAGATATTAAGGAATGCAATCCTCCATGGTTTGAAGATGCATCAAGCTACTGGAGATGCATTGGCTCACTCTATCATTGAACAAGAATTGGAAAATATTAGATTGGGAAAGAAAATTGTTGAGTTGGAAGATGATCTTAATCCAAATCCACTATTCACTCCACCTTTGGCTATTAAAGGCCTTGATGACCACCTTGAGGAGACACCTGAGGTATCCTCAAAGGCATGAGAGGCACCAGAATTATTAATTGGAGTTATAAAGAATGTTGCCAATAATATTGAGGAAAGAGTGGCTTTATTGCATGAGGTATCTCTTGTAAACAAGTTGACCTCTTTTCTCACATGATTTCCTATTCATTTAGGGGGTGAGAAACTATACCTTTTCTTCAGAGGAACACAACACATTGTATTAGTAAAAGAGAGAGGGTTTGTCCCCCTTCTACTTAATACTACGAACCAGGATGAATAAATAGGGGGGAGTTCTTCATTGAAGAGGGAGGTTTCTCTATTGCATACAACATTTCATCAAGGCTTAAGAGCTTTCCTTTTTAGGTGGAACATAAGCCTAATGAAATAAATGTGTATGAAATATGTGAACTTGAAGAAAAGGGGTAGTGAACAGATCTCTTCTCCCCCTTTCAATTGATCAATGAATGTGTTATATAGGAGAGATCAACGTGTCGGTGGCTTGCTTCGCTCCATTCAAAAGGTCATAGAATAGAGTGTGTTAGAGAATATTCCATCTCAACATTTCGTATAGAATATTTCCATCATTGGAAAATTGATTTAAGAAAGATATTGTTGTTTGGCTAATGTTTGCATTTTTTGGATGGAAAACATGACCTTTTTTTTTGTTTCTCATATTTCAAAAGTACCAATATCAGATTTCAAAAGTGCAAAATCTAGTTTTGAAAGTGCCAATATTGGATTCCAAAATGTTTCATAAGGAAATCATTAGCATTAGGTCATGTTTTCCTGTCTTGGGCATAATTAATACCCATAGGCCCATCCCCATTGTGCAAAACCACATAAACATTCCCCATAAAAAAATATGTGTTCCATAAAAAATAAAACATTATTTTTGACCAAGGACACTAGATTTTGACCAACTCACTCGTTTTGAGGAAAAAATAAGGTATCAATGCACGATTTCCAATCTTGAATCCTATGGGTCCTTTTTGCAACCAAATGTATCAAATATCACACATTTGCATATGAAAATTTGTTTACTACTCACCTATTAACTATAGGCCATTGGCCTCAAGGGATAGAAAAATCAGAGGAGTTCATTAACGTTCAGGGAATTCAAGTTTTGTGTAGTAAAATTTTAATTATATTGGAAGGATCCTAGTGGCTTATTTCTCAAATGCATGTTGGATGATGGTGATGAATATCTAGTTAAAGACATGCATCAAAGGGTATGTGGAGGGCCTTATGTAGCTAGATAAATATCCCACACAATCTTTAGGTTTGGATATTATAGGCCTGTCCTTTTTGTTTATGTTCATAAGCTTGTTAGAGCTTTCCTCACCCTCATTCTTTCGGTGAGAAATCCTTCCTCACTTTTATACTAAAAGACGAGCAACACTTCCTCACCTGAAACTACATGACCACACATTCCCTCCATGACCATATCATAAACTTCATTATTATAATATTTTTTGAGTAGTTTTATAGGCGGGTTAATGTAGCTCTAAATAATCTCTCACTCACCTCCAATGTTTTGATCCAATATCTTAAAAATTATAAAGATTCAATGAATACAATCCACTTCGAGGGAAAACCTCCCATTAGAAATATACCCAATTCAGAATACAATATGAGATGAGATAAGATAATCCTAAGACTAGGGCTCCTTGGTATATATATATATATATATATATGAGACAAAGGAAACAATTATAATGAAAAGGGTGCAATGAAGGGTTCTAGGCTACATACAAATTAAATATAACACTAGAAATGTAATAATTAAATATATATGGCTTAATAAGGGGTTTACATATTTATTTATGACTTAATAAGGGGTTTAAATATTTTTTGGATCCATGTGGAATAACAATAATAATACTCATCTATTTTCTCTTTATCACAAATTTTGAATCACCAAAAATAGATCTTCCAATAAAAAATTATGCCAATTGTCAGTTACATACCTTTCAAACCTTTAATTTGGAGTATGTATGGTTGGTTGGCCTTTGTCCTGATTTATCTTTGAACTTGGAACCCTTTTGAGTCCGGAATTTTTTCCTGTAGTACTCTGATATGACTTTTTAAACTTCTGAAAATTTTACAGCCTAAACCTTCACTGATAAAGGTTATAACACAAATACCAAAATGACTTGTTTAAGACTAATTTAAGGATTACTAAAAATATCCAACTTTCATAAGATATATCTCACAAATTATAATGATTAAATTTAAGAAAATATTTCCACATGTAATTCATTTTCTCCTTAGGATTCTCAAAATTTAGAGTCTGAAACTTCACCGAATTCGTTTATAGCCAAAATAAAGAGATGATGCGTTTGAGAATAATGTTAGGACTAGTAACAAACCCCAACTTCCACAAAATATATCTATGAAAATACAATGACCCAAAACCTGAAATTTTGACCAAATGTGCTTCATTATGTTTTCTCAATCTCTGCAAAATTTCATTGTCTGAAGCCTCTAAAAAAAGCTATAGAGAAAATCTCAAGAAAGCTCTTTTAAAACTAATTTCAGGATGAGTCAAAAGCCCTCTCTTCCATTGGTTATATCTCTGAAAGTATAACGAACCATAAATCAATTTTTTTACCATACATACTTGGATATGTCTCCTGAGTAACCTTTGAATTTTTCTATCTGAAGCATCCCCAAAAAAAGTTATAGCGAAAATTGCAACATGACTTGCTTGAAGAAGCAAAACCCTAGGATCAATGTTATGATACCAAATGTTATGATCCGACGTCTTAAAATTGATAAAAAAATCAATGAACATAGTCTACTTTGAGTGTAAAACCTCCTTTTACAATATAGCTAATTCATAATACAATATGAGATGAGATGAGATGAGATGAGATGATCCTAAGACTAGGTCTCCTTGATATATATATATATATATATATATAGGAGACAAAGGGTACAATTATAATGAAAAGGGTGCAATGAAGGGTTCTAGCCTACATACAAATATAATACTAGAAATGTAATAATTCAATATCTAGGGCTTAATAAGGGGCTTTATACATAACATGGGGCTTTGTCTAGGGCTTACCATCGAACCCTATATGTTGTTTGTACATTCATATTGCATTCTTATATGAGGAATAAATGCAGAAGTTCTCTAAAATAAGATCTCTCTTTTGATTGAATATCAATGTATACTAGAGATCATATGGCATCATAAAGAAATTCTATTGTAATTATTTGTGATGAGATTAAATTTATTAATGAACTATGGTCAAATAGACTAAAAATAGAGGATCATTGTTGGATAGTATGTAATTCATGGAAATAGAGAAACAATTTCCTTTGAGAAAACTATGTTTTCACTAATGGCAACATCGAAGACATTAAAAGAGAGTATCAAGCAATCATGTGGGGTGGGAACTTGTTAGGCATCAATATTTGGTTGTGCCTAGGATTTATTAGTGGGCGAAATTTCTTAGGTACTAGAAGCACCAATCTTGAAGAAAATGATAATACTTGGCCCTTCTAGTGTACAAGACACAATAGTTAGTGAACAAAAGTTGAATGTAGGTTTTATATTATCGGTATGTGAGAAAGATACATTGGAACAAGCAAATAAGGTAGTTATTTCATAGATTGTAGAAGAAACCTCTCGTGAAAAAACACTCAAGGTCACAATTACTTCTTCATTATTTGAAGCAAGTCAATTAGAATTACCCACATTGAAACATTCACCCAAATAAGGGGGTATTTATCAAGTGACTAGCGTAATTACTCGACATAATTCAAAAGAAATTGAAACATTGAAAACCTCACATACATTGGAGACAAGCACTCTAAAACTATTAACACATGGAGATATCACCATGGAGGCATTAGAAGCAAATAACCCAAATAAATCACCAAGGGGCATGGATATGTCTTAGGAAATTGAAGAAGTGAAACAATTATCTGTAACAAGTGCTTTTGTACCAACAAATTATTGCATGTCACACAACACAAGGCACCCATCATTTCTAGGAGTCCTCAATAGAATTTGGTATCAATGACTAGAGAAAAAATTAATCGAACAAGACAAGGAAGGTATATTGGTTGTGTCTTTACCTACAAGTAGTAGTCTTATTCCTGGCAATAACGTTGAGACATCAAATGATTGATTTGATTAGTAATTGTCTATCAATTTCCTTCAATTGTATGATATTAATTAAAAGATGTTAAATATTCCATTTGTGTCCACTCATGCATGGCACAAATCTTCTTGTGCCAATGGGAAATAATTTTTAAGGAACTCTACTAAGACATGGACACTACTTCTAGGAGGCTAGAATTTGTTCAAATTAGTTCTAAGAATACATCATTGATTCACTTGCACTTGAGTCTTTATACTGATATAACTTTTGTTGAAATGAATTCTTGCACTCCTAAAATGTATTCCATGTTATAAACAATGGGATTATCCACTTTATCCTCATATTTTTGAGGATTTTTGAAGCATACAAAATACCAAAATTAGCAAAACTTATTTTGAAAAATATGCTATAGATTTTATTGATATGTTCACATGCACACATACACATAACTGTCATTCAAAATTAAAATTGAAAGGTATATAAGAATGAGAGGATTATGGTGGAAAGTAGTCAGAGGCTACTCATAGGCACCATTCATAAATCCAACCAAAAATCATTAGTTGTCAAAATTATTAATCTAAAACATTTTCCCGTGAAAAGAAAATTAGCTTTGGTCACGAAGAACGTAGAGCCTGTTGAATTTTATTATTTTCATATCTGATAATTATTTCCTTATGATTTAAATGCTATTGTTATCTTAGAATAATTACACACTGAAAATATCAACAAGACTTAGAGAACTTGATGAGAGGTTATTGCAAGTAAATATTATATGAGATGATGTATTGCAATTGAGGGCCCCGATATATATACTTGGGTGGAGTGCCCTTTCATTAATGGACATGTCTTTTCCATTATTGTCTTTTCATCAATTAATTATTAGTTATTGATTACTTATATATTTATACATTATATTATAAATATATTATATTTATGTTGACGATTATTTCCTCACATGCACATCTAATTGATATAGATCATTCAATCATAGAGCATACAATGTGAGAGCACCTCGAGTCTATCCACTCCTTGTCGGGAGAAAGACTATGCCTGGGTCATTCACCACTAGCAAAGCTCTGTGAGTGAATGAGTCACTTCCCTTGGTCAAATCAGCATGACCAGTCCGGGAGAATGTTTTCTCGATGCTACTAACTAGAGAAACATCAACACTCCCTCTCAGCGAGGAAGATATTCTAGAACATGCCAAGCTTTCCTCTAGAGTATACAAACTTTGTCTTAGACATAGGCTTCATGACAATGTTCACAATTTTCTCTTCTATGGATATGTACTGGAGATTTACTGCTCGCTTCTATACCATGTCTCGGATGAAGTGATATTTGATCTCAATGTGCTTTGACCTGTCATGAAAAACTGAATTTTCTGAAAGCTTGACATAGCTTTAATTATCACAATGTATCAAGGTCGTCTCTAACTCCTTATCAAATAGTATTGCAAGAAGCATATGAAGCCATACTACTTCACGACTTGCGACAATGGCTACGATATACTCTACTTTTTTTGTACTGAGTGTTACATAAGTCTTCTTTATTTTAATCCAGGATATCATAGTTTATCCTAAGATGAAACAACACCTTGAGGTTCTCTTTATGTCCACTACACTCGCTGCCCAGTCAGAATTAGTATATCCCTGCAGCCTCACTTCACCACCTGAGTCATATCCCAGACCATATCCAATTGTATTGCGCAGGTACCTCAACACATTCTTTGTTGAAACCCAATGGAAGTGCCTCATTTCAACCATGAACTGGCTCAATGATCCAGATGGATATTGGTGTTCACCCACCTATTCCAACGGGCTCCTCTTGACAGTTTTTAGTTCAAGACGTTTCTTTGTAATGATGGAATTTATTTTTAATTGTGGATTCTACACTTCTGGGGCTATCCTAAAGGCCTACAAAACATCCAGGTGGATATTGGTGGCCTCCCACCAATTCCAACTAGATTATTTTGGAATTTTTCATGTTTGTACATCTTTATGTACTTCTAAAGACGTTTTGTGGCCCTAAACAGTGTTTTTTTGGCTTTCCATAGTCAAATTGTAGAGTAAGTCAAAGTTTCATGGCATAATGTGAATTTCTTGAAAAGACCTTTCCAACGGGCTATCCCAC
>SNQJ01S0117501.1:27697-40668 GCA_010110895.2 Picea sitchensis
TTTTGGATGTCTACGAATTTTGGCATTCCCGTTTATTGTAAAAGGGCCTTCAGAGCCTCATTGTAATCATCTTCTCACAGATGCGAGTAGCGGCCACATCTCTTCTTAGAGATAAGCTACCAGCGCCCTAGCTAGTTTATTTCCATTCTGTCTGTAAGCATAATTCAGTCATTTGTTATTAATGAAATGAAGTCTTATTTCCACTGCATCTCTATGTTTATGTGTATTTTTGTATTTCATTGTGTTCCTACATAAATTTAGATCAATGTCTCCTCTAGATCTGACGACTATGAATTACTTCGGTACTTTACCTGGAGCTCACAGTTCTACACCATGTCTCTTCTGAACTCCGACAACTCGGATTCACTTCGAGTGATCTGACGCCTGAGATTTACTTCATACAATCTGATGATTCAGATTCACTCCGACTGATCAGACGATTGAGATATTACTTTGGATTTCTATCTCTCTGGGCTTCGTAAATATCAAGTCTCAAACCTTGGTAAGTTCTCTCTCCTACGTGTGTGAAGCGTTAAGGCTCGTGCTCCTTGCTCTGATCAAACGGTTGTTGGTCCTTTTCAATGTGATCCAACAACCATTGTCACTCCTCCTCCTGAGATTCTGACTTGCTCCGACTTAGAATATTTTCTAAGTGCTTAAAGGATTCGACCTTCGATTTACTTCATGCAAGACCTATTGTATGGGTCTCGAATATCGCTTCCCTCCTGAGCTTACGAACTTGAAACAAGTTCGCCTCTTGGACCTCATATGTGCTTCTAAAAAGAGCTAGTCTCTTTTGAGCTTGGTCCTTAGGGAATTTAGAATTCCCACGTACTCCTTGCATTAATATGCTCACGTCTGATCGATGGTCCATGGCCTTCCTCGATCCTCTTTCACCCAGATACAATGGATTTCTGCCACTCGTCCCTCTGGATCTGACTGTCCAAGTTCACTTTGGGACTTCGGCATTCGGGTGATCCGAACGCTCCAACAATCCATCCTCCCGAAGTACATTCTTCCGGAGTCAAAGATCATGCGCCACACGTCCTTCCCGATCAACGGTCATGGTTTAATTCGGGATTTAGGCGTTCGGGAGTTTCCACCTTTCCACACTCACTTTCTCCTGAAAATTTTTCACCCAGATTTAATGATCTATCGACATGTGTCTCCCACGAATCGACGACTACAAATCATTGCGGGGTTTCATGCTTCGGGAGTTTCAAATTACTCACCAACGCAAACCTCTGGAGTGAAATCCTCCGGGAGTGTCAGATCTCCAGACACGCATCCCCTAATATCAACGGTTAGGATGAAATCTGGTACTTTGGCCTTCAAGAGTTCTCTCCCCTTGCCACAAGCTTTCCTACGGAGTGACTTTTCTCCAAAGTGGTAGATGTTCTGACAACTTTCCTCTGAGATCGACATCTCAGGTGAACTCCGGCCTCCGATCCTTCGGGAGGTTGACTCACTCCTCGACTGAAATCTCCTGAAGTTAGTCAACGTCGGTTTGACTACCTCATATATCGGACGGTTGGGATGGCTCTTGGGCATCCTCAAATCTAAGGTCCGTATTAACTTCAGGACTTCAAGTATTTTACCTCAGTTACGATGAAATTTCTCAATTCTCCGAACTCGCGAAGTCTGAAGGGCTCAAGGGGTTAACTCCCACGCTCCTTCCCATATCCAATGGTCACAACGGACCTTGGCTCTTCCCAAACAGTTCTCGTTCGTTCGTCTTCCAAACAAAGGAACCTTCCCTTTTGATACTGCAATCTCGTTATTCTTCCTAAGATTTGTTAGCTATGAAAGGCTTAATATCTTTGCGCTCTTTCTCTTGAACTTAACACTTAGAAGGGTCTTCTGCACAACTCTTGCGCTCCTTCATCAAGTCTAGAACTTAAGTGGTTCTTGGTCTCTACTTTCCTCATAGAGAGCTTGTGCATATCTGCACTAGCTCTCCTGATCTTAACAAACTTCATCCTCCAAGGGACTCATAACGACTAGGAGGGTCGACATGCATACATGAAACTATGTCCACGGTCGACGAACTCGCAGTTCGTGTCTCTGGCTTAAGCCACTACATGACACAAGCATTTACGAGTATAAAAACATGTCCAATTCATACAATTTCCTACTTGCCTACTTACACAGTCAAGTAGACACAAAAATTGTACAGTATAAATCATTAAGCAAACATATCCATCCCTACAACATTCATAGGATATCCAACTTAAATTCACAGTACCACTTAAATACACAAGATATGTGATTACTAATCTATTATAGGTGGTAGCCAACTAACTGACTGTGGGTGTTTGTCCTTCTGCCCAACCATAGGCTCAGAGGCATTCATTCTTAGCACTTTGGCCACCCCTGTGCCAAGCCATGATATCACCAAGGAAATCTCGCGGTTCTCAAGGATTCTTTCTCTGTTTCAGCTTCTACCCGGGTTCTGTTCTCTACAACTTTCAGAGATATATTTCTTTGTCATGGCCCTAGGCAAGGTTTATCAGATGCTCACCCAGCATCAAGATCGTGGTATTATGTTCATCATCCCCCGAATATCTCTGCACATTCTCCTTACTGATTTTTATTATATCTTTTCCCCAAGATGGTTCTCAACCCATCTCGTTCCTTCTGTCATAAGGGAACTCGGGTCAGCTTGGTTTGTCATACCCAATGGTACTTCGGGATGACATTTTGCAGTTAGACCATGCTCCCATTCATGGGAGTGGTTGATAATTCAACCACTGGTCCTTTCTTCATTAACTAGTTTCTCTCCTTGGGATCCGAAGGAGATTTATTATCCCCATCAAGGTAAATTTGGGGTTATTTGATATAATGAACCCTCTCTTATAGTTTTTCACATTCTTTCCTCTAGTGATAGCATGGACAGTACTTTCAAGGATTCACCCCCATAGTCATTTATTGGAAACTCAAACAATAATACATTTACATTGTCCACATTCCTTAGCATAGTAATCCTATTTTATGATTAATTACAATCTGGGGGAAACAGGGTGTTACAAGGACACTGCAACCACTGTAGCCTTGGCCCAATACCTTCATTTCCAACAGAAGCAGATTGTAGAAGAGAAAGAATATATTGTTTCTTCACCTACAATGGTACTTACAAAATTCCCAATCAAGCCAAGATACAATAATTTTGTTGAACAGATTCAATCCCACCAGCAATAGGTTCGTGACAGTCTTCAACAAGCTAAGTAGCGCAACTTCTCCAAGAAGGCAAGCAACTCACCAAGATTCAGATTCAACAAACGATTTCCCCTCTCCCATAGGAACTCAACGTAATGGATACCATTGCTTCCTAATGAGGGAGGATTGATATAGGTGTATATCGATGGCCACCCACCTATTCCAACTGGCTCAAAATAGTTTGTTGGCAATTTACTATTTTAGCAGTCCCAAACTTCTGAGGCCATTTTGAGGGCCTAAACAATGTATTTTCACAATCATGCACCTCAATGATATCCAAAGGCTTTGATTGATCCCCCAAAATGAATATCCTTGTAGATACCTTTCCAACGAGCTATTGTGCACCCCAAATAGAGATCGTATGCCAAAGTTATGCCCCCGGTAAGTTGATACACCAAACTACCCAAAACAGGGTCCACAAAACTATTGGCTTTTCATCTTCCGGGGTTATGGTTTTGGATTTTCTTTATGTTAAAAATGCCTTTGGATCCTCATTGTAATAATCATCTTCTTGCAAAATTGAGTAGTCGCCACATCTCTTCTCAGAGATAAGTTGCCACCATTCTAGCAAGTCTTTCACTCTGTATTTCTACATTTTTGTACATTTCACTCATTAATAGAAATTGTGTATTAATGTATATCTATTCCTCTTGTTATATATCTGATATATCTATGTTATATTATTGGATCTCTTTCAATATATCTATATATTTATGTGTTATATCTACACTCTCATTTCATGCCGAAAATAATCTAGATCAATGGCCTAGAAAAAATTTCATCGAGAGCATACATGATTTGTACAGGGATTATTTATTTTGGATATAATCTTGTCAACTTGGGAGGTCATGGAGTGGGATAGAAATCTAGTCAACAAGAAATCTTCGTGAAAAAATATTTTGACAAAGCATATGATTATATTTATTGGACATTTATCACTTATATTTTGACTTTCCTTAGGTTTGGCCAGGATTGTGTTCGTATGATTTACACCTTGTTTACTTGTGCCTCTACTTTTGTTTCTATGAATAATGTGTTGTACCCTCACATCCATATCCATGGGTATATTAGACAAGGGTGTCCTTTGGCCCCTTATCTTTATGTTTTGATGATTGATGCTCTTGGTTATTTATAGAGGCAACTCATCTTCAAGGTTGGATCAAAGGTATTTCTCTCCATACGTGGAGAATATGGTTAGCAATTATTTTGTGGATGATTCTCTTTTTTCGGTCTATACTAATCAAAAGTCGGTCTCAATTGTGAAGGATTGTCTTGCATTGTTTTATGAGGCTTTAGCGGAAATTGTTAGTGATCATAAGATGGACTATTGGCAAGTTGATCTTGAGGATTGGCCCACATGGTTTCCAACTACTTGGAGGTTTTCCCAACTAGGGGTTACTATGAAATATCTAGGTATACCATTTGGGTGGGCCTTTCATTGGTTTCTATGTGGGATTGGTCCCTGAAAATATTGCAACATAAGTTAATTTTTTGGCAGTGCAAGGATATTCATTTTGATACTAAGTTAGGCCTCCCACATCTACTATGTGTCTTGTTGGCTTCCTAGCAAGACATGGTTTCATTGGTTGGAACAAATTTTGTGCTCATATTTTTGGGCCAATTATGGTGGGGCTCATGGTCTTTCCATGGTCCCTTGAGATGCTTGTATCATGCTCAAGGATAAGGGTGGCCTTGGTCTAATTAATGTGGTAACCCAAGGCAAAATTTTGGCCACTAAATGGGTGGTTATATGTCTAAAGGGCTCATCCCCTTGGCAAGTTTTGATTTGGCATGAATTGATTTCATCTCAACATGTTGGCAATGTAAGGAGACATTTTGGTTTATGTGATATCATTGCTACTCCTCGTAATTTCCAGATTTCAAGGTCCTTCATCTTTAGGAGTATTTGGACAACTTGGAGGAGGGTGGAAGGTTTGGTTTGTTGGAAGTAAATAGGTAGTATATTGGGTTGGGATCTGGCTAGGAGGACAATTTGGAGTTGAAAGCAGGAGAGTACTTTCATTTTTTACCTCCCTCTTTTTTAGACAAGGAGGCTTAGTAAAAAGAATATTTTCTTTTCGAAAGATATTTGGGATTCTAATTTGTTTTCTTGGAAGAACTAGAATTCAATGGATAAGGAGTTTGCATTGACTTCTATGGATTGGCCTACATTTATGGATATTACTAGGATCATACCTCGAGAAGATATTTTAAGATGAATATTGACATGACTGGTTCCTTTCGGCAAGATTGGGAGTGGAGTTTTGGACATTCCTTGACTCAGTATTATTCCCATAATATCTACTCCATTCTTTGTATTGTAGATAGGAGGATAATATGGGGTGCCTAAGAAGGTACCTAGGGGAAATAATAGTAGATGTGTATGGAGGCCACTTTTAATGAATAATCCATAGTGTGAACATAATAAATGTAAGAGGGATTATTAGAAGGTTTTGCTTCTAGAAGGTTCCTCCTCTTGAATGTTCTTAGGTGTTACATAGTATTATTTAAAGGGGTGTAAACAATGTAATGGGAATAATTGAACAAGTATTGTATTTAGAGTGTATCTCATTAGGATGTTTCCCCCTCGAAGGGGCAAGTGATCAGGAGTGGATCCATTCCTTAAAAGGATCATTTGTAAGGTGTTTCCCTACCCTAAGGGTTTCATAATAATAGAGGGGATTTTCCATATTGTTCCATATATTTTGTGTGGTGATATTATTTGTGTATATTTGGTACTTAACAAGTGGTATCAGATCTCTTTCTTCGGCCAAAAAAAGAGGCAATTTTATTTTTTATTTTTGTAGGGTTTCAAAAGACAAAGAAAAATAGGGTTGCAAAACTCTAGAAAATTCTTGTAGCTTTATGTGAAAAAATTGATGAAATTGATTGTATATATGAGTTCCTCTCAGAAATAAAACCACTTTCAAAAATAATATTGTCCGAATTGGAGTTCAGGAGGCCAAGATATCATTGATTTAAAATCAACAAATTTTCAAGGTTTTTTTTCCGCAGAAGGTTGTTACAAGGGAAAAACTCTCTATGGCCAAGGGTAAACCACAACAGACAGGTATGACTGTAGAAATCAACTCAATTCCAATATGTGTTATATAAACTAATGTGCAATACGAGGAAGAATCCTAACTTGATTCAATTGTTTGATGGCATTCCACCGTTGAGCACTTTGACCCAAAGATTTACACCTGCAAGAAGTTCTCAACAAACAAGTGATGCAAGTATATAGTGACAATATATAAAATGAGTTAGCACATCAGATAGCACAATCCATTAATAAACATTACAAACATGCCCATGGATAATAATTGTATGTTTGCAAGATATCGATAGGACAGGAAAGGAGTATTTCTATTAATAATTGATCAACAAAGGTATCAACATTACATACTTCCGTGTCAGCACGGTTCGAAACCAAGAAACCAAGTTCCTTCCAACTGGGTCTCCACCACTTCAATCCTCCACCAAAGGCAATCTCATAGCAAAGAGGTAATGAGTTCCTCTCGACAATAAGGAAAGATCTTGGGGGATGAACATTGTGTTCAGACTTGAGG
The DNA here is from genome assembly GCA_010110895.2 of Picea sitchensis. NCBI lineage: Eukaryota > Viridiplantae > Streptophyta > Pinopsida > Pinales > Pinaceae > Picea > Picea sitchensis. The sequence goes on from SNQJ01S0117501.1 coordinate 34,483, forward strand.
GACAAAGGGATGCAGACTCAATATGAAGTAATTTCTCCAGAGTAACTTTGATCTCAAAGTTGAATGCTTTCTCCTCTTTTTCCATAGCTCGAAATTGTGCTCTTATAGCCTCCAGAATGCTACTGAAGGGCTGAGTCGGAATGTTTCCAGTATATGGAAGGCCAAAGATCAGATATCTTCTGTCGTGACATGGAAACCCAACCTCATTTTTTATTTTCTGGCACAAATCCTGATATACACGAGTTGTAGTGGATCATCAAGCGTATACACATCTTGCAAAGCAGTTAGGGAGCGTATATGTGGAAAAATATATATTTTTGTCTCTGGATTTATCAAAAAGGGGTTGATAAGTCTGCATAGGGAAATGGAAAAAGGCCCTTTGTGCAAGATAGCAATGGTGAGAAAAATCTTGCTATAACAGATGCCCCCTAATGTGTGATATCAGAGGAGTATCTGCGATGGCCGAAATACATTATAAATAACCCAGAAGTGGAGTGGTAGAGAACGAGATGGGCGAACTTAATTGCTCATTACATTATGTATTGACTTTGCATACATGGCTACCAAGAATACAATGCAAATCCATGTGGAAAATATACCAACAAGTGTTCATGGCCATGAGTAGGCAAGTATAAATGTGGTTACATGCCAATAGTTGTCATAGTCACGAACAAGGCCCAGTGAAACTAGTCTCAAAATCAATCTGAAGATATATGTATACCATGGAGTCCAATCTAATCTCTCATGATCGTTGAAGTCAAATAGGTATTGGTCCAATGAAATGGAAGCAACAGCTCAGGAAAGTTGCGTCCACAAAGTGATGTCTTCAAGTCTTCAATACAATCCTCCAATGGTGCAAGTCTACATCATGTGAATAAATGAGTTGAGGTCGAATACGATGAGACATCGTTTGATTATCGATCATTGAGGTATACCATTAACAAACATGAGACAGCCTACCAATGATGAAAGTAGGTATCAAGGCACTGAGTACATCTCTACAAATGTGAATAAAGGAGCTGGTGTTAAACACTTGATAGATCCATTGATCAAGAGACATTGATGTATTCCCATCTGTCAATGGCGAGAGAGCCTGCCACTAATGACTGTAAGCTTCAAGGTACTCATAAAACTCTAGGTATTGTATCCAGAATACATGAGCTAAAGTCGATGGAAAGAGACCCGCTGAAAGGAGAGCATTAAGGCATATCTCATCAGTCAGCACGAGGAACAAAGCAGGAGCTTCATGATTTGGTGGATATAGGACGAAGAACATGTTCATGAACCAATGACCCTGTGCATCTTTCACGTGTGCCAAATGCAAGCGATACACGAAAAAGACCCTCTGAATAGCAACCAATGATGAAAACTGTTGACAAAGGCGAGGAAACCACCAATAAGGCTAATGGCATCCAAGACATTGCACAAATCCCAAAGTGTGAATAGATGTCTTGTCATCGAACATAAGGGAAACCACCCATTCGACGACCCATGATGAAATGTCGATTGTTGGGTTCAAGATGACCTACCAATGATGAAAGTAGGGCTAGGGTGCATCATAAGACCAAAGTATCATGTGATTCTGAGACAAACTGAAGGTATGACCGACATGCAAAGTCAAGATTTATGAGGAGTGTCTGACACAGGTTTATAGAATTCCTTTGAACAAGAGCATGAGACATACGGTGGACTCTGGTAGCATAGACTTAATGATGTGACAACTAGATGCAGGAAGCATCCATAATTTTCTCTATAGTGACTGGAAGATTAACCAGTCAGTAGAGAAAATTCTATAACGAGATCAGCTTCCTAAGGCCATGCTAAACCCAAAATTATGATGATGCAAGGACTCAATAACTTTGTGCTCTGTTCAAAGGCGACACGACTGCTGCCAATTACAATATAGTACTCCCTTCCCACCTATTTTTTTTTTTTTTCATAACAAGTGAATGTTATGATACAGAGGAGGGAACGAGTGTCGCAAGTAAGAAAAACTAGTTCCAGCAGTGGAATGTACCTATGCTCAATGCAAGGAAATGCATGCAGGAGATGGACAATCGGGGTGATGTTCCTTCCAAGGTATAGGGTGTCAAATTGTGAAGGATATAAACAAGGTTCTGCTTGGTTGGGGATGCAAACTGCTTGGGCCATGGTTTATAATGCAAAGTGAGGACCGGCTAAAGGCTCAATACTGCAAGCAAGGGCATGAGATGCAATCACAATTTAATGCCAAAAAATGTCCTTTTTTATATATTTTAGTCTACTTGGTGTGATAAAAGGGGTAAACTTGTGCCAAATAGACGTCTTTTCAAATACAATTTACGATTGTGAAAAAGACAATTTCACTCAACGATCTTTTCCATTTTTGATAGGGAGTCGAAAAAGAGATTAACTAAGACTCATGATATTTCAAATCCAATTTTAACGAGTGTGAAAGGGACAAATCACTCGGCAATATTTTCAATTTTTAATAACAAGTCGGAAAAGAGCTTAACTAAGACTCATTTTTGGTTCTAATCAACATGTAAAGGGGGAGGCCAAGGTTCCCATCCCGGCCTTCTGTCGAAAGTCAGTATCCTGCGGATAGCTGACAAAAGCTTGGGAAAGCCCAAATCTCTCCAAGTCAAGGAGGAGAAAGTGCTAACGGAGTACATAGTCTCTATTATGGTTTGAATAATGTCAATTAGTGGAACAGACATAGGTGGGGGTATGGGATGTCCCATCAGGTCGTCCCAGTCGAAGGGGACCTCGTCAAGACTCAGAGAGAGAGTATTTGGAGGAAGAAAGAATCTCTCTTGTTCAGAAGGGGAAAGACTTGGAATTTTGATGACGTGACTGGAGGAGGGTGCATTGCTCTTTTCAGGGAGAGTCGATTTGAACATAAATGGCATCGGCGTGGTCACTTATTCAATTATAGGTTGAAGAGGATGCATGGTAACGGGGGTAGGAGATGCTTCACCCTCCGTGGAGGGGGTGAGGTCAGAGGAAAATCTTGGCAGTGAGATTTTCGAGATCATTAAAGGTGAAGTGGTGTGAGGAGGAACCATGGGTGTCTCGGAGTCCAAAGGGATTTTGGGTGAGCCCCAGGCCTCTGGTATCCCGACAGTCACTGGGCACAAGCGAGTAAGATGGCTTCCTTCACAAGTCCTGCAAAGGAATTTAGGCTTACGTCTGAGACGTTTAGGTTTCTCGATGGGACTGGCCGAGGAAAGAGAGTTGTCTCATGTATGACGAATAGGAGTCGAAGATGTGACATGGCTATGATCCGGGGTGAAAAGGATGGTGCCCCCAACATAATTGGCAAAGGTTGGAAGCGAGTTTTCGACATGATTTGTAGAAAGTGTCGACTCATCTCTAACATGACTAGCAGAGGTGGGCGATGATGCACTAGTGTGGCTTACAATTGTTGGGATAGAGATAGATTGCGGTATTTGATTCCAAGGTCCCAGAAAATATTGATTCTGAAACATTGCACGCCAGAAAAGATCCTAGTATACTCCCTGTTCTTGCCCAGAAACATGGTGGTTTATGCCAAGGTGGTCTGAAGAGGTCTGGACGGACATCATCACTGAGGTCTGCAAAGAGACTGAGGTAGGATAATAATTATTTGAGTGAGGATATATGTTGCCCCCTTGTGAGGGTGTCCCATAAGGAGGGTAGCCCAAATTATAAAATTGATTATCCCCATACAGAAGACCTAGGGGTACTTGAGGACCTGGTGCAGAAAACGTGTTTAAAGGGACTGACATGGTAGATGAAAGATACATGGGTGGGGTGTAATAAGCACCCATCTGAGCACTGGATCTTGAAAGAGCATATCTAGGATTGGATCCATAAGGTGGAAGGCTCCAACCTCCCATCGGAACATGACTCATATCAAACGAAGAAGTGGGCATGGGAGCGATGGTGCCCCCGAGTCCAATGCTAGGATTCATATAAGTAGACCAAGGAAGGGGTTTCATGTGGGAAGGCATATCAATAGAAAAATGACTAGAGACCCAAGGTGCGGATTGAGCGTTGTAATCGTGCATACCATTGTAAAAAATAGAAGGGTATGCCCCCATGAAATGAGGAGGCATCATGGGGGGGTAGCGGTGAATGGAGGAGCAAATTCACTCTGTTATCCATGATAATGAAACCAAAAAATAGAGTCCTAGGGCCAACTAGTAATCAAAGAGCATACCAAAAAGTCAAACGGCCAGTATGCATGAAAACAGGCTAAAGTGGCTGAGTGGCCTCCCTCTCTAAACAAGGTAAGCCTCATCTAGGAGGGACCTAAGACTCCTTGATAAAGTTTGGAGGTAAAAGAATTAGTTATAAGGGCTCTCGTAGGCTTAACAACCAGTCGGTCAGATCCCCCCGGAGAGGTAATCTTCCATAAAGGTTGTGTGTTGTCTGACCCCTATCTGACTCATGATACAAGCAGAATAACCCCTGCAAATAACTTATAAGAAACCTAAGTCAAGAAACTAATCAACCACTGTATAACCGATGCACAGGCGAACAGTCGTAAGTCTGGATTACCGTATGGGCAGGGTAGCAAATCCTGAAACCTTGAAAGTACCGCCTCTCACAGAGGTATGGATACTAGAAAGATCCCCAAATAGGAATAAATCCATAGAAATATCTCTGATGCTAGGTGAGTATTCAGGGGTTATCCATTCAACAAACTTTGCGCGACCTCATGCTTAACTCCGGTGTGAGTGGAGCCTCCTGATATTACCATTTATATAATGGATTTTTCAACCCCTTGTCTCACACACATATGTTGATTTAATTACCTTGGAGAAGTTTACTCACAAAATCCTATTCCAAGGCACTAAATCCTAGGCTAGTTTGTGCACCCTAAACAATAAAATCGTTACTAATCAATTTTAGTTTAAAGCGTAAATTTTATTGGTCGTGATTACTCAAAAAGGTATGGAAATGAAACTCATGGTGTTCTGACTCTGGATAAAAAAATAAAAATAGATATAATGCAAAGCCTAACTTTAACTTTTCAGTGAATGATATGCTAAATTAAAACAGTGCAATCTTCAATTTTAACTCTGCAACTCAGAAGTAAAATGTGATATTTCGATAAATGTGTTAAGCTAATGATAAAGGTTCCAAGACAAAAATACCAACCAATGCAAAATACCTATTTTTTTATTTTTTTTCAATGTATTAAAAAGAAAATGCATGGACTGATAAGCGACTTGATATGTAACTTCTATTGTGTATAAAAGAAATCACTCGATCAGAATACCAAGTAGCTAAGCAAACAACCCAACTACCAAGGACAAATCAAAAACGGAAAACAAAGAGAAAGACGTCGCCCAAAAATTCAACTCCAAACAGGTTTCTTGTCATCCCAAATAATCTCAACAGGCACCACAGAGAGCTAAGAAGGCTCAATGATCCTCAAAACCTACCCAGCAGTCACTAAACCAAGCAAGCAAGCAAGGGGAAGTGGTATACATGATTTTTCAATAGAAAAGGGTGTGTATACGCCTCTTGCAATGGGACAGCAAGCGTGTATACGCGATTGTCAGGGGGAAAAGGGCATATATATTTTAAAACAAGGCTAGGAAAGGGTAAAAGGATGAAAAACTTAGACCCAGAGTGAACAAACTCTGTCCAACTGTGACACAACAAGAAACACAAAGGAAAAAGAGAAATGTAAGAAGAAAAAATACTTCAACCCTTAGAAGGAAGATCTCTTTCCCCAGTGGAGTCGCCAATTATGTTACAAGGGAAAAGCTCTCTATGGCTAAGGGTAAACCACAACAAATAGTTATGACTGCAGAAATCAACTCAATTCCAACATGTGTTATATAAACTAATGTGAAATACGAGGAAGAAGCCTACCTTGATTCAATTGTTTGATGTTGTTCCACCATTGATCACTTTGACCCAAGCTTTACACCTACAAGAAGTTCTCAACAAACAAGCGATGCAAGTATATAGTGACAATACATAAAATGAGTTAGCACATCAAATAGCACAATCCATTAATAAACATTTCAAACATGCCCATGGATAATAATCATATATTTGCAAGATATCGATAGGCCAGGAAAGGAGTATTTTTATTAATAATTGATCACCAGAAGTATCAACATTACAGACTTCCGTGTCGGCATGGTTCGAAACCAAGAAACCAAGTTCCTTCCAACTGGGTCTCCACCACTTCAATCCTCCACC
>SNQJ01S0117501.1:40678-53301 GCA_010110895.2 Picea sitchensis
ACACACATTATTTCTTTCATTTACCTTTAAATTTTGTTTTGCTACTTTTTATGTGTAGGATTAAACCACACTCCAAGATCTAATTGTGAGTAAGAAATACTACACTAGTTAATTGCAAAAGAAAAAGAGGAGAGAGAAAAATATAATCAATCTTCACACATAAGAGACTAAGAAACCAACTCGAATCACATTGTATTAATCCTTGTTCATGAGTACAATATATAGAACTCTCCACAAGAGGAGTAATACACACTAAGTTATGGTTTCCATGTGCATGCTCAAGTAAAAAAGCAACCACTCCTACTTGCAACAGTTAACTAAAGTCAAAAGTTGCTAATAATAAGGAAAGGCCAAATATGGGTGTGAACTCAAGTGAGAACTCTACATGAAGTCAACATGCATTCCATAATAGAAAAACTCTCATAGAATAAGACTAGAGTCCAAGAATGGAACTAAAGTTCTAATTGACAGAGAATTTCATAAATGAAAGTCACTAAAAATAGGTAAACAAGTGAAATAGGTTAAGTCCAAGAATAAGATGGGAAATGAACACTTTCTTAGGAGGCCATTAATAACTAAAACAAGTGCGCATTAGGTGCCATGTCACTTGTCCAATCACTGCCCAGTTACTACCAAGTGAATATTGCACGGCAAACTTGCTAAAGATAGAAAAATGGCAAAAATAGACTGTTACTGTTTGGTCACCTACTAAAAATAGAAAATGCCAAAAATATACATGATCAAGAATAGTCAAGCTAGGTATGGTGTTCAAGATAGGTCTAGGTAGGGCTATAAATAGACATGCTATGAATAGTATTCCTCCCAAGAAAGTGGAAAAATGGAAAATGAGTATGTCACTGAGTATGTAGTTGAGCATGTAACCCAACACCCCCCTAAAACACAATCAAGGTGTGCACAATGATGAGTCTCAACAATATGAAGCCATGTTAGGTACTCATGTACAAGTATAGGTGCATAAAAAATAAACAAAAATGAGATAAAGAGGGAAAGCCCAGTGGGAACAACCCCCCCCAAAAAAACTATGTTGCTTACAAAAAAGGAATGATAACATGTTCAACTACTAAGATGATGTATCCCCACTCCTAGAATGTCCCTCAATGAGACAATTTTTTTTTTCCGGTGAAAGGATTGGTGAATATGTATGCCACTTGCTTTGAATATGGACAAAACTGCATATCAATGACTCCATCCTAAATCTGTACTTAAATAAAGTGCATATGAACCTCGATGTGCTTGCTCCATTGCCTCTGAATTGGGTGTTTGCAAAAATTGAGAATACTTTGATTATATTACCATATAACTGCCATATAATGAAAATGAAATCCCAACTCTATAAGAAAGTGTTGCAACCAAATATCTTGAGTAGTAACATTCACTGCACCCTTGTACTCTGCCTCTACTAATGATAAATTAATTGTTGATTGCTTCTTACTTGGCCAAGAAATAAGTCCTGATCCAAGGTAGAGGACATATCTTGAAGTGGAATTATGATCAATGTTATCGCCTGCCCATTTTGATTCTGTGTATCCAACAAGATCTAAGGAAGATCTTGCTGCATAGTGTATACCAAAGCTGGTAGTCCCCTTGACATATATGAGAATCCTCTTTGTTTCCTTCCAGTGAAGCTCATGTGGCTTATACATGTACCTGGAAATTGATCCAACCACATAAGAGACATCTGGTCAAGAGTGTTTAAGGTAGAGAAGACTCCCTACCAACTATCGATATCTAGTACAATCAACCAAAGGTGATGCACCAACATCCTCTAGTCTAACCCTTGACTGAAAGGGTGTTGGAGATGGCTTGTAATATGTCATCTGAAACCTATCAAGTAGATCTCTGAAATACTTGGACTGATACATCTTGATTCCTGAATCATTATAGCTGATTTCAAGACCAAGAAAGTAATGTAACAATCCCATATATGTCATAGAAAACTTGTCATGCAAAGCATACTTCACTACAACAATGGAGGAGGTTGAGCTCCTTGTGATGAGTAAATAATCTACGTATAGAACTATCAGTAGAAGGGAATATACGTTCTTCATCATAGAAAAATTAGGATCTGATCTATATCTAAGAAAACTTCTAGAGAGAAGATAAGAGTCCATTTTAGCATACCATGCCCGAGGTGCCTGCTTGAGTCTGTACAATGACTTCCTCAAATGGAAAACTAATGATGGATCCTGAACATATCCCTATGGATGATCCATATATATCTCCTCATTAATATCTCCATGTAAGAATGCATTCTTCACATACATATGGTGTACCTCCTACTTTCTAGTTGATGCAATAGCTAGAGCTAGCCAAATGGAATCAATTTTGACAACCAGTGCACAAGTCTTCTCATAGTCAATGCCTTGTACCTATGGGAAACATTTATCTACTATATGGGTCATATACTTTGTAATATATCCATTGACAACCCTATTTGTCTTGAAAATACACATACATCTAACAAGCTTCTTGTTGGAAGGTAGAGGAACCAACTTCCATGTGTTGTTCTCCATTAGGGAATTGTACTCCTCTTTGATAGCTGCCTCCCAATGGAGGTTACCTTCAGCCTCTACATAACATTGAGGGTCTGATCCACATTCCATATAACAATAAATAGGAAACAAATGCTTCATGGCAGTAAGATCTTGCAGAGACTCCATAAACTAAGATCTGGTTCTCCATAGATCAACATGATCAACATGATCTCCCAGATCACCTGCTGCCTGAAGAGTCTAATGTTCCCATCATGGTAGATGATATGGAATTTAAACTTATTGTTGCTGATACAAAATATCATAGATATCATATTCAAAGGTCTGATCAGAAATTTAATCAGAATAAGTCTCATGAAGTTCCACAACTAGTGGTGGTGGAGATGGAGGTGTAGATTGCTCCGGAAGTACCTGTGAAGGACCCTCTTCAAACTTAACACTCATCTGAATGAATAATGTATCTGAAGTAGTATCTAATAACTTGTATCCCTTCACTCTCGATTTATATCCAACAAAAATACTCCTGTTGATGCTTGAATCCGTTAGGACCGAAATGACAACCTCATGGGGATACAAATCCCCTTGCGTTTTTATAGAGTTGGTACTCCTCTATGTTTCAAGATATTGTTGGAATTCTAGATTTTAAAAATAATATAGGACTTTGAGAAAGTCTGTCGTGATAGTCAAAGAAATATAAAGGTTGCAGAAAAATAAAATGTTTTGTTTTTAAAGAGAGTTCTTGAGAGATGACCAGGAACCTCACACATCACATATTTGAAAAAGATAAGAAAAATTTCCTCACATCCATCATAGTTAAACTAAAGATTTTTGATCACATAAAAATAAAATAAAATGGTTTGTACACATAAGAGAAATTTAATAGAGTAGACACATGTGGAGCTCAAATAAAGAAAATGATAGATCAATCTCAAATATTTTATACTCAAAACTCAGAGTTATAAAACACTATCAAAATTGATCCCGAAATAGTTCTCTTGAGATTTATGAGAAATATAAAGTCTTTTACAAAGATTTGAAATTTAAATGCGTTTGTCCTTAGGACTGGGATTGGGGCTCCCACAGACCATAAAGCAAATATAAACAAGAAGTAAGTTGTGGAGAGAATATGGTGGGTGATGACAGAGTAGCAAGACTATGATGGTCTCTCTCTCTTTTACTTGCTTGTTGTTGTCCTTTTATTTTCCTCATTGATGTTTATAGGAACCCTCTCAACTGCTGCTTCTTGGCCTTCTTTAGTTAATTTATCAATTGCCTTTTTAAACCAATCTTCAATGTAATTATTCATTGGTGCAACATTTATTTCATGCATGATTTTGATATTAAATAGTTTGCCTTCCAAATATCTTAAGTCATGAGAAATTCCATGTATTTCCCTCTCAATATCTTGATTTTTCACAGAATAATAAACCAACCAATTATCTATTTCTTCTTCATTATATTAAATTATGCCATAAATTTTTTCAGCTGATAATCCCTTTAATATCTCCACTTGTTCATCAAATTGTTGTTTTGTCATAAACATTGAATTGAGAATTAACTTAGGATATTGTACCTCATCATTGCTTCCTACCAGATCTATCTATGTGAGTCTTTTGAATAATTCTTCCTTTTTAACTATGGCTTCCCTGCATGCTTGGACAATGTTATTCAAATTCTTGATCTTTTCTTTCCAACAGGTGTTCAACTATTTAATTCGACTTGGAGAAGGTAGATCCTCTTCTCTTCTTTTCAATTCTTTCATGTTTGAGAATTTTATCCCAAATGGAAAAACAACATCTGTGTAGAATCCTTCATTTTTAAATCAACTTAGAGATACTCATGAAAAGCATGTGCCCTTGAACCAAAAGAAACAATATTTTTTGATATCTCCCATGCTTCTATTATCAATGGCATTCTCTTTTTAATGTTTTTCTCTACATAACTTCAGACTATTGTGAGTAAACTAGAAGATCATTTTAACTTAATAGTGGGTGTAGTTGGTTTGACCATTGTCAAAAGACTTTCCAGGATTGGAAGAGGCATCAAGGCAGTTTCCAATTCTCTAATCCTTTCCTTTAATTTAGCATTTTCAACTTCTAAACCATCAATAGAATTGTCAAGAGAATTCCTGATTTCCCTATGGAATTTGGAATTTTGGGATGATCACATGTCCTTCAGGTCGACCTCTGAGCGGGACTTTCCCTTTTTATTCTTCTCGTCACTTCTTTCTACAATCAAATTTTTAGACTCTTTATAAAGAACAACACTTTGAAAAGTGAAGGATTCTTCTTCACCAAAGGTCTCATTTCCAACTACTTCCAATAAAGAATTTTGTCGAGCCATATTTTTTGGCTGTTCCATTGCAGGAAATATTTTCTCAATATCTACTTCTAGTTCTGTTAAGAACCAAATATCAATATATCATAGAAAAACATCAGAAAAAGTACTCAACGCCTTGAAAAAGAGATAATTTCAAATAATAAGCCTCTTCGAGGGGGTAACCTCCTTTTACCCCACTTAAATGTTCGAGTACAAGATGATTCAAAATGAAAATGTCTCCTTGGTATATATAGGCGACTAGGAGGTATAATTACAACTAATGACCTAAAGACGACATAAATAAAATAACATTACTAATATAATATGCCCCAATTAAGGGGTAATGAGCCAATATTAGGGCTTAACAAGTTCCATGTCCTCCAAAGAAAATCTTTGGATGTCATTTTCTATAAGATTATCTTATTCCTCTTGCACTAAATGTTTCCTTTTCTTTCTCACGGGGAGCTTGTGTGAACTCTCACTTTTCCCAGGGGGAAGATTCTTCTCTCCCCATCCACTAGAACTATTGTTGACAACCTTTCTAACTGGGTGGACTGTTGGAGAATTGCTCCTGGATATTGTATTCTTGGGAGTAACAAATGAAGATTGAGCACTTCTTTCACTAGGAGATTTTCCCCTTTGCTTATAAAAATCATTACTGCTGATTAATGTTTCTAGATCACCAACATTGTGTACATGACTTCTTTTGATGTTACCTTCATCTTCTTCGTTCAAGATATTCCGAATGAAAGAGTTACCGAAACCCACTGAAATCACATGTCCCACAAAGATTTTGTTCGGATCAAAACCTTTGATCTTTTGAACATACTTTATATTCACATTGTTGAAATGATTTGCAAATTCGTCAATTTTATTTATATTTCTGAACATGAACTCTCCAATATTCCATGGCAGGGGAATAAATTGTTTTTTCCTTTTTTCATGGAAAAAATGTAGCCAAAAGTTATATTACCTTGCCACCTATGTAATAAAGAGTTTGTCAAATACATGATACGGGAGAAAAGAAGGATTCTCTTTCAAACAAAATATCCTTACGACACTGTGATTCTCCATTTGTTCTATTGTTCCTTTTTTCTCTAAAAATATGGTATCTTGGTCAGATATCCTTGAAGTGTTTTCACCCAACAACAACATTTTGAATATTGAACCAAAATTATTATAAAATTCATAGAAAAACAGAGGGGTCTTATGTCTTCATAGTGCCTTATACCAAAAGGTGACTAGATCTGTTTCACAATTCACCCTCTTACTTATGGTTAAGTCTGGGAATTGAAAACAATGCACAATAACAAATATCAGATAAGAGGCCATAAAATTTTTTATGTCCTTTTTATAGTGTGATAACTGGGACAAGATTTCGATAGAAATCAGTTTTCCCCAATAAAAAATGACATGTTCTTGCATTGTAAAATACATAATATATAAAATCATGCGAGAGATAGAAGCAGTTCTTTCCTGACCTGTCAACATGGTAAATAACCATGCAATTTATCAATAAGGGTTTTTAAAGGACTCAACCTGGATTTTGGTTATGTCTACTGGGATAGATGCAAGATTCTACAAATATTCAGGCATGAGGTTAAGCCCATTGTTATGTTTCTTCAAGATCTTAACCTTTGAAAGTAAGAGTCGGCTTTGGCAGCTTCAACATCTTGCAAAAAACTTGAGGTGAAAGAGAAATTAGAGAATGATCCTGGAGCTGTATAATTCTTTGACTTGGCATGTGCTTGTCTACAGACCATGCAACAAGTTCTTTGCAATCAAAAACCTTAGGAACACACCCAACACAAGCGATTCCATATGCCCAAATTACATATTTTTGTGCAGGAGGAGAGGGATTATATGAATATGCTCTTGAACACTGGGGGTTCTGGTCGTCATGACCAAAGATATTCATAGTATCACACAAAATTGTTGTCTAGCTGATGCTGCCATATATTGACAAGACTATTTCTTCAGCTGGATAATAAGCTCAAATAAATCTTTTCGGAGAGAAAGTGATAATTTAATCCCTTGGTAAATGAGGATTTAATGAAATTTAATGAGTAATTCCTCGAGCCTTTCGCCATTAATGGCGATCTTTTCGAAGTCTGCAAAACAATTGTTAGCATTAAAAAACACTTAATGCATATTGGGAAAATCAACAAAATGGCAGGGATGAACTTGAGAGAGTTTGAATATGAAGCTTTTCATGAACTCACCAACCCGAGAATCCGCAAAACCATAGTTATGGATGATAAAAAATATACTAAGTGTAGAAATGTGTTCGGTCGGACTTGCATGCAAAGGAAAATAATACTTTGGAGATCGACACCTGCGACAAATATGATGGTCAAAATGTAGATCACGGTACCTTGGGTTGAAAGTGAAGGTCATGAAACTTGGATGATGAGGGATTGAACCTGAAAACCCGCGCAATTGAAAAATGGATAAGTGTAGTAGCAGACTTATGACATGAACAAGTTGATGGAGATGAAGGTACACCAACCTGCGAACCCTTCGATCATTGAAATGTGACTAAGTATAGTAACCGAAAAGGGAGAGGAGAAAGGATAAAAGAAAAAGGGAAATAAGGGGAGGTGTAGAAGGGGGAAAAGAAATGAAAAAAATAAGTTGGGAAGATAGAATGTGGAAGGAAAACAAGGAAGCATGAAATGATCTCAACAACTCCTTACTTTGAGCTTCTGTAGCTTTCCTCCTATCGAAAGGGATTCTAGTCCATGCACGGGAACTGCAAATTCTAAAGTGATTGACTTTCAGTTTCTTCTTGCTCCAAGCCTCATATGGAGTGACTCCCTTAACTTATTTATGATGAATTCTATTTTTAATGTAGATTTCACAGTTGACAACTTCATCCCATAACTTTGGAGGTAGTGTTTTAATCTGCAACATACAGTTCACCATCTTGTTCAATGTCCCATTCTTTCTCTCTGTCGCCCCATTCCATTGTGGAGTATATGGAACTATGTGCTACAACTCTATACCTGCTTCTAAACAAAGATCCTCAACATCCTTATTAACATACTAAGATTCTTAATAATTTTACCTGTTTGGTTCTCAACTAGATGCTTGAGATCTTTAAGACACTCAAAGACCTCGGATTTTAACTTGAGAAAGTAGACCCATGTATATCCTGAAAAATCATCAATGAAAGTAAGAACATGCTTATCTTTACTGATCGACGAGAGTGGGAAAGGACCTGTAATGCCATTGTGAACCAACCCTAGAAGTGATTATGCCCTCCACACTTTACCTTTGTTGAACTTCTCCTCAGGATGTTTGCCTAGTATGCATCCCTGGAAAATTCCATCTGTGTACTGAATGTTGGGTAATCCATATACCATTCCACCTTTACTAAGATGATCTAAATATTTAAAATTCAGATGTTGAAACCTCTCATGCCACAACCTGGACTCTTCATTAACATGTGTTAGAATATGTATGTAATCAGATTTATGAGTAAAGTGAGATAAGGTGTACAAACTGGAATGGTGATTAACCTCACCAACAAATTTTTTTGAACCATATAACAAGTAAAAAATAATAACTAAGTCTGGAGTGAAATCCACCTTCTTCCTTGAACCTAAATGAGTGATTTGATAGATGGAGATGAGATTCATTGAAATATTTGGAACATGAAGTACATCCTGAAAGAATCCATGATCTAGATCAACTCTACCCCTACCACACACCCCATTAGAAGAATCATCTCCCATGAAGAACAATCGTCTGGAACAAGTCTCCAAGTATGAGAAAAGTCTATCCAACGAGGCCATGTGATGGGTAGCCCCTAAATCAAGCACCCAAGCATTAGGAGAAGATGACATAGCAAGTGTAATGCATGACCATTACCTCTTTTTGATGATGGCTTGTCTGATGGCTTCTTCCTTGCATTTTACATAATGAAATCCTCAAGGTGATGTTTCTCAAGTGATTGTGCCATTAGATCTATGGTATTTTTCATGCATGAACTCTCAAGATGTAACCCCTTGCTACAATAGGAACACTTGGTCTTCTCTTTCTTACGCTTTGATGCCTTGAAAATCAAACTCTCATCAGTGGAATTTTGTTTACATTCCTTCTTGTTCTCTTCATCCTTCTTACCCTTGTTCTTATGCTTATTCTTCTTTGAACTTCCTTGAGCTGTAAGAACATGGGGATTTGAACTCTTGAGTGACCCTATCTGGATGAGATTTTTTTGTTCATGGATGAGAGACAGATAAGTGAATCCATGAACTCATCCAAGGATGAAATATTCCATGTATACCCCATAGCTAACCTAGTAGTATGAAAAGAAGAAGTGTAGAAATAATACTTTGGTCCTAGCTTGATTAGACCTAAAAAGATTAATTGTTCATCTTTCTTATCAATTACACAATCCTTAACATGCATAAGCAAACATTTAAACATACATAAGTAGTCCTATAGGGTATCAAAATCACTTGGATTCAATGCACGCGCATCATTCTCCAGTTGATGAACTCTTAGGTTTCCTTGATTGCTTAGAAAATCCTTCAACTTTGTCCAAACATCGTTAGGATTCTTGCAAGTATCGACATGGAAGAGGAGATACAAAGAGATGCTCAAGCAAAACATCCTGTAGGATTTATCCATTATGTTTAAGTGTTTTTCTTTCTGCATGGTTGAAGTATGCTCGACCTCAGTCCCCATGGTGACCCTATACAAACCCTTGCTACAAACTAGAAGCTGTATCTTGGGCTTCCGCTCAAAG
The DNA here is from genome assembly GCA_010110895.2 of Picea sitchensis. Lineage (NCBI taxonomy): Eukaryota > Viridiplantae > Streptophyta > Pinopsida > Pinales > Pinaceae > Picea > Picea sitchensis. The sequence continues at coordinate 50,264 of SNQJ01S0117501.1, forward strand.
TAGTTGAAGGGTGTGAAAATCACTAAAGAAGATGGCTAATACATAGTTCTCTGTGGGTTGTCCAATATGATATGTAAAACTGTAATGAAAGTGAACACTCCCTCACAATAATATCTCTAATACCATGTAGGATTAAACCACACTCCAAGATCTAATTGTGAGTATGAAACACTGTACTAGATAATTACAAAATAAATAGAGGATAGATAAAAATAGAATCAATATTCACACCTAAGAGACTAAGAAACCAAATCGAATCACATTGTATTAATCCTTGATCATGAGTACAATATATATAGAACTCTCCAGAAGAGGATTAATGCACACTAGGTTAGGATTTCCATGTGCATGCTCAAGTAAAAAAACAAACCACTCCTACAAGCAACAATTAACTAAAGTCAAAAGTTGCGACTAGCAAGGAAAGGTCAAATATGGGTGTGAACTCAAGTGAGAAATCTACATGAAGTCAAAATGAATTCCATAATAGAAAAACTATCCTAGAATAAGATTAGAGTCCAAGAATCAAACTAAATTCTTAATTGAGAGAGAATTTCATAAATATGGAAAGTCACTAAAAATAGGTAAATACGTGAAATAGGTTAACTCCAAGAATAAGATGGGTAATGCACACTTCCTTGGGAGACCATTAATAGCTAGAAAAAGTACGCATTAGGTTCCCTTTCACTTGTCCAATCAGTTCACAGTTACTACCAAGTGTATATTCCATGACACCAAGTGGATACTGCATGACATACCTGCTAAAAATAGAAAATGCCAAAAATAGACTGCCAAGGTTTGGTCACCTGATAAAAATAGAAAATGCCAAAAATAGACATGATAAAGAATAACCAGGCTAAGTAAGGTAGTGAGGCTAGCTATGGTGGTCAGGATAGGTCTAGGCAGGGCTATAAATAACATTCCTCTTGAGAAAGTGGAAAAATGAGTATGTAGTTGAGCATGTACCCCAACACTATGCATGAATCATACTATGCTACTTTCAATTATTTTGAAATATATAGATTGGGTATGGGGAATTGAGAGTGATGAGAAGGGGGGGGGGATGAGCTTCCACCTTCATGTCGTTGGCCCTATTCAATAAAGAATAAATTATTCTCAAAACCAACAGAAGCTCAGTCGGGTGTTCCACTTTAGTCTTTATAGAGTCTCGTACATGTTGATATGTCTGTTTATTTATTTAATTATTATTCGGTCATATAACCTTTTATTCTTTGATGATTTATGTAGGTCTTCGCAATGGAAATGAAACTAACAACTAGCCTATATGTGATGTGGCTGTACAAGCTCCTGCCTCATTGAGCTCATGGACACATGTAGTTAGTACTCATTTTTCCACTTTAGTTAGTGTGTGTGCACAATTGCCAAATATTCATGTATATTTCAACCCTTTACTAAATTCTAGGTACAAATCACCCTAGTATACAGTGTTTAGGGTTTACAACAAATCCACAATCCTGTAACTTGTAAATTACCAACACCATACATGGATTTTTATTCCTAGGGCATGCATTTTTCATTATGCCTCGTTTTCATGCATTTTTTTGCATTTACAAGGCAATTTTTAGCCTTTATGGACAATAGAGGGTTTTAGGTTTCAAAATGCACATCTAAAGTATGAATAGATATAAAATGAAAAATGAAAAATCCATAATTTAAACCACTTAATTTGGAGGTCATATGAGTATTAGGTGTGCATTTGACAGTAAGACAATTTTATCCTCCATTTTACAAAAAGTCTTGAATCTTGGTTCAACGTAGAAGTCCTTAGTCATTTTAAAATGCACTCTGGATGAAATATGCACATTTAGAACGTTATTAACTTCACACCAAAATTTAGATCCCTAAATTTGGAGCTATACAGAAGCATGGGCATGCATTTCCATTAGGTCACTTTCTATTGTTTTGGTTTCTCAATTTACAAGGTAGATTTTGCCTCTTTTACACAATAACCACTATTATGTTTGCAAATGAAAATATGAGTATGAGAACATGTGTAAAATTATCTAAGACACCCTAAAAAACTTGAATCACTCAAATTGCAAGTGTGTTAAGACCTAGGCGTTCATTTTGCATGAATGCATAAATTGCAGTTTAAAAGAAAAACATGTATTTTGCTCATTTAGGTATTCCACTTTAGTATTTCTAGACTCTCGTACATGTTGATATGTTTGCTTATTTATTTAAATATTATTCAGTCATATAAAATTTTGTTCTCTAATGATTTTGATAGGTCTTCCCAATGGAAATGCAACTAATATGTGATGTGGTTGCAAAAGCTCCTGCCTCATTGAGCTCATGGATGCAGGTAGTTAATATTCATTTTTCCATTTTAGTTAGTTTGTGTGCACATTTGCCAAATATTCATGTACATTTCAACCCTTTACTAAATTATGGGCACAAATCACCCTAGTATATAGTCTTTAGGGTTTACAACAAATCCATAGTTGTGTAACTTGTAACTTGTAAATTACTAACACCATACATGCATTTTTCTTTCTAGAGCATGCATTTTTCCCTTTATGCATTTTTTTTTGCATTTACAAGGAAAGTTTTATCCTTTATGTACAACAACGGGTTTTTGGTTTCAAAATGCACAACTAAAGTATGAATAGATGTAAAATGATAAATTACAAACTCCACAATTTGAACCACTCAATTTGGAGGTCATATGAGTCTTAGGAAGTAAGATGGTTTTACCCTCCATATTACAAAAAACATTGAATATTGGTTCAAGGTAGAAGTCCTTAGTCATTTTAAAATGCACTCCATATGATATATATAGATTTATAATGTTATTAACTTCATCCCAAAACTTAAATCACTAAATTTGGAGCTATATAGAAGCATGGGCGTTCATTTCCATTAGGTCAACTTCTATTGTTTTGGTCTCTCAATTTACAAGGTAGACTTTGCCTCTTTTATGTTTGCAAATGAAAATATAAATATGTAGACAAGTGTAAAATTATCCAAGACACTCTTAGAAAATTGAATCACTCAAATTGCAGGTGTCTTAGGACCCA
>SNQJ01S0117502.1:0-15369 GCA_010110895.2 Picea sitchensis
CTCAGTTTTCCAACACAAATGAGAGGAACTTGACCTCTATTTATAGAAATAATTGACTCTAAAAAATATGCAACCCTAAGAGGGTTTGTTTTGAATTTTACAATAAGGATAATAATAAAATAATAATTTCTTTTGAGTTGATTTATACAGTAAGATTACAATAACCTTCTCGAGGTTTGACAAATACAAATACAAAATAATATCTTCCGTAGTTACATAAAAATATCAACACTCCCTCTTAACTAGGAAGGTATTCTTTGTTTCCACATGAGCTGATGACCATTGACCGTTGAACATATGAATATATACATCATTGGATATCCACAGTAGAATATGAATTCACAACCAATGCATCCAATGACTATGGGTAGATCTCAAATAGCTTCAATATGTCACCATGGAATCCACTACCTCGCAATGCATTTGTACCTCTTCATGTGCACCCATGTGACTTCACAACCAATGCATCCAAGGCCTATGGGTAGCTCTCAAATAGCTACAACATGTCCCCAGGACATCCACTACCCTGCAATGCATCTTTACCTCGTCACTCCCATTAAGAGGGATCACGCCAAGCTTGTCCCTGAAGTTCTAAAACTTCTTTCTCGAAAGTGGCTTGGTCAACACATCCACAACCTTCTCCTCAATAGTCATGTATTGGAGCATCACTGCTACCCTCTGTACCATATCCCTGATATAGTGATAATTGATCTTGATATGCTTTGAATTTTCATGGAACACCAAATTATCTAACAATTTCATGAAACCCTGGTTGTCACACCAAATGCAGGTTGCCTCCAGTTTGAGACGAAATAACCCAGACAACAACTTCCGAAGCCACACTACTTCTCTACATTCTTCCACATATTCATCCTCAACCATACTGAGTGATACACATGACTTCTTCCTACTACTCCACAAAACCATATTGGAGCCTAGACTGAAGCAATATGTCTAAGTACTCTTCCGATCAGGAAAACTTTTGGCCCAATATGAATCCGAATGTCCTTATAACCCGAACTCATGGTCTATCACATACCTGAGACCATAATCCAATGTACCCTTAAGGTACCTCATCACATGTTTTTCTGCGACCAAATGAACCTACCTGTGATAATCCATATACTAACTTAGGGTGTTCACACAAAAAGATATATTTGGTCTCGTGTTCGTCAAGTACATCAACGAACCTACCATCTGCCTATATAAAGTAACATCCATAGTCTCTGAAGTTGTATCCTGCAACAACTTCATATTTGATACCATAGGTGTAGCCATTTCCTTGCAATCCAACATACCAAACCTCTTCATGATTTCCACTACATACTTCCCTTGATTCACAAATATCTCATACTGTCTATGCCATACCTTGAGACCCAAAAAGTAATGCATCATCCTGAGATATTTCATCACAAACTCAGCTGATGGTTTTCTCTTACAATCAGAGATGAGATTTTCCACACCTATTAGAAGCAGCTTATCCACATACAATAGTAGTATTACTGGACCATCATCCACAACCTTAAAGTAAAGGATAGAATTTGCAATGCTCTTTGTAAATCTTAAGCTTGTCAGAAAACTGTTGATCCTACCATACCATGCTCTGGGTGTCTTCTTTAATCCATATAAATCCTTCTTCAATATGCACACATGAATATACCTATCATGTACATCGAACCCTTGTGGATTCTCTGCATATACTTCCTCTTTTATTTCACCATCCAAGAAGGCTATCTTCACATCCATCTGATGCACCTTCTATTTGTTAGAAAAACAGGATCGCAGAGCAATAAAATAAAACAAATACAGAAATGAAACACAGAAGATACACAATACAATAGAGACACATATATACATGGTTCACCCAGTGTGGGATACAACCACTAGAGAAATTTACAGGTCCTTCCTTTATTATTATCCAACAAATGAAGGGATACAACCTACAACACACCCGTTGTAACTTCCTCAAAATTGGGTATCAAAGACTCTGAGCGAAAACTAGTGCTCAAATACCACAGTTGTTTGGATAGATAGATTCAAATAGAAATGGAGTTTATGGACATCACCTCATTGGGTACGGCTTATAGATATGCTGTCAAGATTGAGCATAAATTTAAGGAGAATATGCAAGAGTTTGGATCTGCAAACTCCTCACAATTGAAGCATAGCAAAGGCGACCCAAACCCACACATCAAGGGATAGAGAAGAGAGGGATGTTCTCAGAAAAACCAATCCAAGATGAAACACAATAAGGGAAGTGAGAAGACAAAGAAGGACATCAGAAAATGGTTTGAGTACCATAAAATCCCTTGGCACAACACTGAATAATGCCGCTCCAAGAAGTCACTCATAAACGAGATGAAGGATTCCGAGTTAGAGGAAAATTTTGATTCCGAATAAAATCCTGAAGGAGAGAAGCAAACTATCGATGTTGAACACAGTGCCACTGTCGCTACCACCAAAGTCTGGCCAAGTGAACCAGAAGAACCAGAGGAAGGGGAACTCCTCTTTCAGTGACATATGTGGGTAAAGGGGGCTCTATTTCATTTCATTATTGGTAGTGGCAGTCAGAAGAACCTGATTTTAGTAGAGGTCGTCAAACGAGTGGACATGCCAACAACACCGCACCCCACATCCCTACACCATAAAATAACTTCACCAAGGAAGAGATATCCATGTCATCCAAAAGTGCCATCTTCCCTATGACATCAAGCCTTTCAAAGATGAAGTATTGTGTGATATTTCTCCCCTTGAAGTTTGTGATGTTCTTTTAGGAAAACCATATTTTTGGAAGCATCATGTTGTGTATGAGTCTATACCCCACAATGTTATTATTACTTTGGGTATACAATTATAGAGGATACTAGAGGTAGCGTCGCCTACGAATATTGATTTAATCTCTACTAAGAAATGCAGTAAGGTCATTTCATAGATCGGGAAGTTCATCTTCTTTGTGATCCATGCTCACAGTAAGAAGAAGGTCGCCACCACATCCATGGCCTCTACACAAAGCCTCTGTTTGCAACAGAATCAAGTGGATGTGATCATGGAAGAATAAAGAGACATCTTATCCTCACCCACTAGGGTACCGATGCACTGTCAAGTCAAGCATCTAATTGATCTAATCCCTGATGCACCTCTACCTAATGGACCGGTCTATTGTCGATTGTTGATGGAAAATGACGAAATCAGGCATCAGATCCAAAAGATTCTTCAAAAGGGGCACATCATACCTAGATCCTCCCCTTGCGGAAGCCTTGATTGTACTAGTGCAGAAGAAGGATGGGACTTGGAAACTCTGCATTGATTATAGAGCCTTAAACAAAATCACAGTCAGGAACTAGTACCTAATTCCCATGATTGATGACCTTCTTGACCAGCTCAAGGGGGAAAAGTTTTTCATCAAGATTGACCTAAAGTCTAGATACCACCAGGTTCCCATCAAACCAACTAATGTCTGGAAGACAACCTTCAAATATAAAGAAGGTATCTTTGAATGGATCGTCATGCCCTTTGGCTTAACAAATGCACCAACCACTTTCATGAGGTTGATAGATGATGTATTGAGACCCTTCACCAACTCTTTTGTGGTGGTATATTTGGATGACATACTCATCTTCAACAGAACTTGGGAGGAGTACATGCGACACATTCAACAGGTTTTGAGCACTTTGTGGCAGCACAAGATATATGCCAAGTTGGAAAAATGCTCTCTTGGCATGAACATGGTCTAATACTTGGGATACATTATTGATGGGATACATTTACATGTTGACTGGCCATCCCTGACCACACTAACCGAGCTTCATACATTCTTGGGACTAGACAACTTATACCATTAGTTTGTGTGGGATTCTCCCATATTTCATGGGCCCTCATCCAGGTGACCAATGGCGGTCGCAGGGAAAACTTCATGTGGGGGAAGGAACAATAACGAGTATTCGATGATCTAAAGCATCGCATGTGCTCAGCTCCAATAATTTCCTTTCCTGTTTTGCAACAATCGTTCGAGATTGAGAAAAATTCATTTGACTATGATGTAGGTGCATTTATCACTCAAAACAGTCATCTGGTGGAATACCATAGATAGACACTCTCATATACTGTCCGGAAATACCCCACCTATGACAAGGAAATGTATTCCATTATACAAGCCTGTTGTCAATGGAAACATTACATTTTGGTAAAGGAGACAATCATCCACACTGACCATAAGCCTTTGCAGTTCATACAGACATAGGGGAAATTGCAGAACAACTGCCATTAGAAGTGGTCCACCTACCTGCAACAGTTCCATATCAACATCAAGTATAAGAAATGGATCTCAAATCGTCTCACAAACTGCCTCAGTTGACCTCCCGTGGCTGCACTCACCACTGTGCTCCATTCCTATGGACATGAGGCATCTGAGTAGCCTCAACTTTATCAACAAGATCTAGACTTCACCACCACCTATCATCTTTTGGGTACAGGCGCGACTATCACCGATTTTCACATTCAGGACGGACTATTATGCCATCTAGGACATCTTTGTGTTCCTACAAGCAAGCGTGCAAAGATTATTTGGGAATCCCACTATAGTCGAATGGAAGGACATTTTTCCATGGATAAAATTGTGGTCATTCTTCAGAAACATTTTTATTGGCCAAAAATTCGACAGGACATCAACAAGTATATCATATCTTGCACAACCTGTGCCATTTACAAGCCAACCATCAAGAAGTAAGGCTTATACATCGTTCTTCCTACTCCCGAGAAGCCTTGGGAGTCCATCTCAATGGATTACATGTCTGACCTTCCATACACCAAGCAAGGAAATGACTGCATATTTGTGGTCGTTGATCAATTTTGAAGATGGCCATCCTCACAACCTACAAGTAGAATATCACAATGACATATACTACCAAGGTCTTCTTCGAACAATTGTGGGTCCATTTTGGGATACCATAGACCATCATCTCCGACTGAGACAACATGTTCCTCGATAGATTTTGGTCAAGTCTCTAGTCACTGTTGAACACCAAGCTCACTAAATCCACTGCTTTCCACCCCCAAACAAACGACCAAAAAGAGATTGTCAATCAGATGATTGTGCACATCCTATGCATTTACAACTTTAAGAGTCCACGTACATGGGATGATATTCTCCCCTATGTTCAACACAGTTACAACATGGCTCTCCATAGCTCCGCCGACCATAGCCCCTTTCAGGTGGGGCTGGGATTCCAACCCTTGTGTCCCATTAATGTTGCACTACCTCTTGCTACCACACAGAAAGAATATTCCCATGTTCATTCTAAGACTGACAAAGCCACCATATTGGATTCAACACATCTGCCAACAAGTCCAAGAGATTTTGCAGAAATCCAATGCTAAGTACAAACAATGCCATGATCAACACAGGGTACCGCACCAGTTTCAGGTTGGAGACAAATTTTGGTTACATTTGCAGAAGGAGCGTCTCACAGGGCCCCATCGTAATCTCTGCCCACTTCGATATGGGCCTTAAACTATCACCAAGGTTGTGGGTAGAAATGATTTTGAGCTCAACACTCCACCCTTCCTTGGCCTGCACCCAATTTTCAAAGTGGACCTCCTTCGGCCATATTTTCGACAATTATTGGACACGTCATAGATTGCAGAGAAAATGAAACCAATAGAGCTCAACCCTGACTGCATGGAATAAGCATCCACTAATCATATAGTGGACACACAAGTCAAGGGCACTCGTCAACAGAGGATCCAACTTTATTGGGTTGTCAAAGTAGGGAAACTCCTACACCAAGGCAAGTGGCTCACCAGGGGCCAAATCTAGTAGAAGTTTCCTCACCTGATGGGGGAATTGAATGCAATGGAGACCATTGCCTCATAAGGGGGGAGGATTGATCCAGGTGGATATTGGTGGCCACCCACCTATTCCAACTGGCTCGTCTTGTCCGTTTTTAGTTCAAAACGTTCTTCTGTACTTTTTTGTAATTGTGGGTTCTGCACTTTTTGGGTTGTTTGAATCCATACACATCTTCCAGGTGGATACTGGTGGTCTCTCACCTAATCCAATTGGATTATTTTGTATTTTTTCATGTCACCGCATCTTGTTGTACTTCCAGGGCCATTTTGAATCCCTCAATAGTGTTTTTTGGCTCGCCACATTCAAACTATATACGGAGTCAAATTTTGACAGATGAATGTGTATTTATCTTAAAGACCTTTCCAACGAGCTATCACACACCTAAAATGGAGGTCGTGTGAAAAAGTTACGACCCCGGGAAGATGAGGTACCAAATTACCAATAGGGGTCCACATGACTTTTGGCGGGTAGGTTTTTGGATGTCTAGGGTTTTGGAATTCATGATTAATATCAAAAGGGCCTCTAGAGCCTCATTGTAATCATTCTTCTTAGATGGATGCGCGTAACAGCCACATCTCTTCTCAGAGATAGCTACCACCATTCGAGAAAGTGTTTCATTTATGCAGTTTTACAATTTCAACCTATTTCTTTTATTCAATAGAAGATATTGTTCACTGGATATCTGTGTTGTTCTTCATATCTCTATGTTTATTGTATTATGTCTATTAATCAGTTCGTTTCGCTCCTAAATATGGATCAGATAATCGTGTATCTATATATTGTAAGAAAATGAGGAATTCAAGGGGAGGGGATTCCTCTTAGAAGGAAGTTTGGGTTCAGGTTTTGTGTTGCAAATGAACATATTGGTCTGTATTATAATAGCTGGGAATCTACTACATTTTTCACTCAATGGAAAATACATTCTAATGGTTAGACTATCTTATTCTTGTATTATATTTTTTCTATTCTACTTGAATGCATTTGAATATTTTACAAAGCATTTGGTTTATCATGTTACATGTTGAACATCAATAAATATTTTGTTGTTTAAATAACCTTTTACAAGATTTGCATTTAATTTTTTCTTTCTGGTTTTTAAATGATATTTAGGATTGGAAAGTCTTCTTTGTAAGTGAACATATTGTGAAACTTGTAGCTTTTCTTTTCTTCTATTTTATCTCTTTTGTACCTAATTGATCATAATGGATGCCATTAACTAAGATGAGTGTTTTAGAAACCTGTTCTAAAAAAGTAACCAACACCTTATGTTGTCTATTTTATACACTACATGATCCACAAACCAACCTATAAACTCAACTCAACATACACGAATAAACCATTGCAATAACTCAGATGTGCTAGGCATGCTCTCTCAACGGTCAGAGAGCATATTCTAGCGCTAACACCTCCTTCCATGGGAATATTCCCCTCCTAGACAAATGCACACTTCCACTAGAGTTTAATTAAACATGCATGAATAAATGTTAGTTCTATCTGTAGTCACTTCAATTATGGGGTTTAGTTCAGCATGCATGAGTTGCATGCATGAGGTTTTACTTGTGCATGAATAAATATATTATTAGCTAGTTAAATCCACTTTCTGCTACTATTATTTTTGGAAGTCCCAATTCCAATAATATCCAACTCTATTTATAACTATCCCACTCCATTTTTGGCTAGTTAACTCCACTTACTGATAGTTAATTTTGGAGTCGCATGTGCATGCACAAGGAATCCCTAACCTAGTGCGCACTTCTTCTCTCATGGAGATTTCTATATACATGTATCACTCTCTCATTGTAAAACAATTCATTATAATTAATACAATAGTTCATTCTCTCTTCTTTATTTTTTGTCTCATGCTTGCAAGTGTTCTATCTTCTTAGAAACTAGATTATTTGTTCTTAGCAATTTAGTTTCTTATTTTCAACTAGATTCTTGTGTGAGAATTTTTACATGGTATTAGAGCTTAGGAGGATCTTGTAAGAATAAAATAATATTCACTTTTCAAAGCATAGGGTGAGATTGTAAGGAGAAGAATTGAGATTAAATCTCACCTAAGTCAATTAGTATCATCCCGTGGCAGTGATCCTCAGACCATTCAATTAACCATTCAATTACTTTGATTAATGGAAGCCCAAAATTGAGCTTCTACTATGAAACAAAGGACTCTATAGGATTACAATGGGAATTGAATTAGAGCCTACCTCCATAGTTGAGAAAGAAAAGTATTTCAACAAGATGGATGAAGAATATGAGTTTTTATGCTTTTCAATACCTTTTGATCTACTTTTCCACGTAGAATCTACTTCCACACCAAACAAATTATTGTCCATGTTGAAGGGTCTATTTGGGAAGCAATATGAACTACGAGGACACATGATGAAGATTGTGTTAATCTCAATGAGCCCAAGAATTTTTTACACCATACAAGACTACTTCACCAAGAAAAAATTTGAAGCTTTGCAAGATATCTTGGGAATGAAGGACACAACTACATAACAACTAACATGGCTATGATTCTCTTTTGAGGGGGGGGTTTATTCCCACTATTTATTCCCTCTTTAACTTGTCTTTTGCGGGGGGGGTTTATTCCCACTATTTATTCCCTCTTTAACTTGTCTTTTGTTTCCATATTTATTTTTTACATGGGTACCTAACATGGCTACATATTGTCGAGACCCATCTATTGTACACACCTCGGTTGTGCTTCAGGGGCTGTTGGTGTACACACACATTTTCCATATTTTCCTATTGTTCGGGAGGACTTTTGTTTTAGCATTTCTATTTATATCATGTCTATTTTTAATAGGTGACAATGAAAAGGAAAAACATGCACTTCACCTTGAATATCCCCCCTTCCATGGGAATATTCTCCTCCTAGACAAGTGCACACTTCCACTAGAGTTTAGATCAACATGCATGAGTTGCATGCATGACTCAATGCGAGTTTTATTATTAGTCACTTTGTTTATGGAGTTTAGTTCAACATGCATGAGTTGCATGCATGATTAGTTCAGCGTGCATGAGTTGCATGCATTAGGTTTTACTTGTGCATCATTAACTCTATTTTTAGCTAGTCAACCCCTCTTGCTTCTAGTTTTATTTTTGGAAGTCCTGATTCCAAAATAGCCAACTCTATTTATAACTATCCATTTCCATTTTTGGCTAGTTAACTCCACTTACTACTAGTTTAAATTTGGAGTCACATGTGCCTGCACAAGGAAGCCTTAACCTAGTGTGCACTTCTTCTTCTCTCTCTCTCTCTCTCTCACACACACACACACACACACACACACACACACATATCACTTTCTCATTGAAAATCAATTCATTCTAATGAATTCAATAGTTCATCCTCTCTTCTTTCTTTTTCTCTCACACTTGCAAGTATTCTTTCTTCTTAGCAACTAGATTATTGTGATTAGCAATTTAGTTTCTTCTTTGCAACTAGATTCTTGTGTGATAATTTTTACAAATATCGCTTACGTAAATGACCATTTCCATAGACCACTGCCTTTGGATCCATATTTTCCATACATATTCTATTGAAACAATTATTTTCGTAGTCATAATGAAAAAATGCTTTTGCTAGCACATTATGAGAAAATAACACTTAGCACCATTGGCAAATATGGAAGTACCAAAGAAATTTGTTTTTCCTTTGAAAATAAAATATCGCTACCATCAACAATAATCATCAAGCAAAATATGTTAGTTGAACTATATGCAGGAAACTATAACACTAACAATGGACTAGTCAATGGTGTTGAGGGTGTCTTCAAAACATATACAAGTAATAATAATGGGTTTACCATTGTTTGGATATAGTTATAAATCACAGACATTGGAAAACATCAAAGAATCAAATTCCCTAAGCTATATGAAGAAAATATATTACCAAATTGGAAACTAATTTTTTGAATTGAAAAACCACTAGCAATATCTCACAACAAATCACAAATCACAATGTGAAATGAATTTCCAATACAACTATCTTTTTCAATAATAATACACCAAACACAAGGACTAACACTAGATGGCCTTGCATTCGATCCAAATGGTGTGACCCAAGATGGGCTAGTCTATATTGCACTATCATGCATTAAAACTACTAACTCATTATACTTGATTGAAAAGATAACACCAAAAGAATTTGATGTAAAGGTCAAGGTGTCAAATGAAATGACACAACTATAAACAATTGCACCATGGAAGCTAGAATTTGCAAAAAAAACAACCAACAACACAAATATCTTATCAATTACAACCACAAACACATGTAGTCTACATGTACATATTAATGATGTTGTGCACGATACAAACTTCATGAAAAATATGGTACCGTGTTTTCGAGAAACACACTTGCATATTCCACCAAAAAACAAGAAATTCATGCCATTCAACTTTTCCATAGCATATTCCACCCATGGCATTATTACTTGTATAGAAAAATACCAATCAAGGAAACAAAGCCTTCTACAATATTAAAATTGAAATCACCCTCATTGACATGCAATTTGAACGACCAATTTGCTTAATCAACATATACTCAACAACGTTTGCACAAGTATCTATAATAATTGAAATGATTAGAAAATAAAAATCACAATCTACACATATCGATTGTGTCTTTTTTATTATTGGCGACTTCAACATTTATATCCATTCTAATATTGTTCGAAGAAAAAATATAGCACAATACATGGAAACAAAAAAGTTGCATGAAATAACAATTAAACTTTTTCTATAATCAATAACTATAATAAATCATATTTGGACAAACCTACTCATTAAGTAATATGAAATCAATGTCTCAAATGCATATTGGTTTGATCATGACATAGTTTATTCTTTGCTACACCTCTCTTCTACTTGAAACAGTGCAAGCAGGTAAGCACACTCTTGATACCATTTTTTGTTGTCTTAAACTCTAGCATAGTGCATCAAAATGTAAAAGTAGCAAGAAATAACAACCAAACTTTGCCCACAATCAAGGACTATAATAAATCATATTTTAAAAATCCCGCCCATTGAACAATGTGAAATCAATGTCTGAAATGCATATTGGTCTATATCAAGACATATTTTATTCTTTACTACACCTCTCGTCTACTTCAAACAACCAAAGCAAGTAAGTACATGCTTGATTCCATTTTTTGGTGTCTTCATCCACCAATGATGTTTTTATGCATTCACAATTTTAATAGATACTAACTATTCAAATACAATACAATTCCATTATAACATGTCTTCAATCACTTACAATTCATATCTTTATGCATTTACAATTTCAATTAATACTGAACATTAAATTGCAATACATTATCTTGCACATACAATACATTTGTATTGTGCTTTTCTATAACCTACAACATGAAAATAAGACATGAAGATCCCCAGACATAAGACACAATGCCATAACAAGAAAAAAGGTAGACACTCAATGTATCAATATTCTTCAACTTTCTTAGCTAAGCGTCATGTTGATTCACATGCATTAAATGTTGATCAACAAGAAAAAACACACAGATTGCAACCCCATAACAATTCAAGACTTGAAAAGATTGAAAGTAGGAAGATTCTTCCATGTTGATTTCACTATGGCATATAAAACAAATATTGACAGAGCACATAGAATATACTTGTTGCATGTTGATTTGGTTGATCCAAAAGGAGAAATGACAATTACACTAAACGTGAGAAACAATATGATCATGCAACATGAAACTAAACTTGTTCTTAGTCAAGGCGTGTGCATCACATATTTCAAATTCTCTCCTAAAACCATCTATGATAATGGATATTGTGATAACATATTGGTCTTGCATGATGCAAGCATATTAGAAACAATTCCACCCATTTGCAATGAATATAGATTTCTGCCAACCAAAAGAATAAGAGAAATTACAACAAGAAAATCAACATTTGCAATTGGCACCATTGTTGCGCTTGTAACATCTAGAACACAGTTAAGCTCACAATATGCATTGGATATCAAATATGGGCACTTCGAAGAAGATAACACTGCATTAAGTACAAAGTCGCTTATTATTGATTTTGAAAATTATCACATTCAACTTGTATCACTTATGCCTACTATGCTAACACACTCTTCAATTGCAAATTTACATTTTCTCCACATTTCTCTCTTGCTTTACTTCAATACAACAAAAATTATTAAGAAAATACATTCCAATGGTTCTATTTTGAAATGTTGTCAAGGCAAGAGAAGAATAAATAAAGGCACTTCACACATGTAAATAGTCATTTATAACAATTTTGAAGGCACAATTAGTAGTGGATAACCTAAACAAATTGGTCACCTTGACAACAAAGGTAATTTGACTAAATTAATTGATTTCTAAAACAACACACTATGTAACCAAATTTTACTATAATGTGAATTGGGTTGAGAGAATGCTAACAATAGAAAATATCCATGTAGATCCATTTGTACCCATTTGTAATATCTGCATCATTCAGTGCAATTGATGGTCACAAACTTCAATGTTGCAAATGTGAACAACTCATAACATACAAACGTTCCCTTCAACTACATTGCATCATTCAAACAACAAAAAATATTAAAAGAAAATGCATTTTAAAATACAACTTGCTAATGACACTCTGTCCCACCTTAATGACTATGAAATATAAGAAATACTTAGAGGACGCATATGTTGTTATGTATAATTTATGTGACTTCTGTATACAAGGCACTTTTACACTCGATCATGCCAATTCCATTTTGTACAAAGAGTGATATATGATTGATGTATATCAACAAGATTGTGCATTCTTAAAGCTTCCAAACCATGGTAAAAACATGGATTCTACTAAGCATAGAGTTATGGTTAAGCCTTGAGCTTCACCAGCTTAAAAGACAAAATTGCAATGGCCCACAAAGTTATCTATTTCATGGATGTGGAATGTCCCACAAAGTTGTTTATTTCATGGATTTGGAATATCATAAATATAAAAGAATCACCATTAAAAGATCCTTGATCTTTTATTTATATTTAGCAATGCATGATATTTACATTGTATTATTTAACATATGCATATAATTAATAACAAGATGGGTTGCTAGGCAACAAGTCCTGCCTCTGTCTTTTTGTATTTTGTATGACAGACATTGTCTTTTTGTATTTTGTATTTTGTATCTTTTTGTATTTTGTATTTTGTATTTTGTACGAGAGACATTGTACGTGAGGGGGAGGATTGTATTGTGTAACACTGTTGAAAAATAATTGATGAGGATGTGAGAATTTGTAGTAGTGATTATAATAACATGAAGGATATCTCAGGCCATCGGTCCATTGATCAGGCGGGGGGAGCTTTGAAACTTAGACTTCTTCATTGGGGGCATGGTGAGCTATAAAGATAGCAAAGAGAATAGCTATACATAGCTCCTCTACTGTCTTCCCATATCAAATAGGCTTTATTATCGGCATGCTTACCACATTTAAACTCACCGAATATTGTCTTCCCATATCAAATAGGCTTTATTACCGACATGCATACAACATTTAAACTTATTGAATGGTAGTTGCTTGCTTGAAAGAAGGACCACTCTCCTTTATGTATTGATTAATGTTTTTATAATATATGGATCAATTTCTTCTATTAGAACTCCAATCAAAATTGATCTCAATAAACCATAATTATTATAATCACCATAATAGAAAATCAATCATCCAAGTTATAACAACAACAGAAGGTCCATAACCATTATACTAGAGGAAAAAAAATTAAAAAATTATCCTTCATCAGATTTATAGTAACAACAAACCATTATGCAAGAAATATGCGGGTTTTTGGAAGAGAGAGCCTAGGCGAGAGCTTTCAAGTAGTGAAGGAATTATGAGATTTCTGCTAATTCACTCTCAAAATGCTTCACGATAAACATTTGTCTTATTAAATTCAACATTGATTGGAACCTACATAAATATTTAAATGACGCATGCATAGATTATTGATAGCAACGAGACTGGCATGTTTTCAGGGGAAACAACAACTTTCAGTCAAAACATCAATGAGATAATAATGGGTCAGGGATGCGTGTATC
The DNA here is from genome assembly GCA_010110895.2 of Picea sitchensis. NCBI lineage: Eukaryota > Viridiplantae > Streptophyta > Pinopsida > Pinales > Pinaceae > Picea > Picea sitchensis. The sequence continues at coordinate 13,920 of SNQJ01S0117502.1, forward strand.
ATATGACACAAAGATTACATTCTTTGATAGTTGTTTCCATTGACTACATTCTTTGACAGTTATTTCCACTGGCCAAAATAGCCGTATCCTCGTGGTAGAGATCCAGGACAATATTGAGATCCAATGCCAAGGTAAAATCCAGTTGAAGCAGCAACAATATATCCTCCTGCAACAATAGGTGGAGACCTAAAAACATATCGCCATGGTAAGAACTTGCAGAATGTGGCTGTGGGCACTAGCCAGAACCTTGAGAGCCTTTCAGCAGATAAATTTATGGGAAATCTTGTTAATCCACGACTTTGCCTATCCGCCCCAAATCTGAGGAAGAAAATTAAACATGGCAGCCTTGGGATTTCCCTTCAATTTCAGCACTGAGATCCGAGGGGTTTATTGTGTAGTAGAACACAATAGTAATGTTCTTGCGATCTCGGGGGGTTTTCCAACTTCCTAGAGAGTGTTCCCATGGCACCAAGAGTGGGACTGCCAACTTCCTAGAGAGCTTTGTTCATCGTTTAGAAGAGTTGTGCACCATGTTTTACTCACTTGAAGCTAGACTACCAGAACATGGGCTTGCAAGAGAAATGGTGGAGTGCATATTCATTGGGTCGGCCATGTCAAAGAGAGTTATGAGTTATAGCCCAGAGGATACCACAAAATCCAACGTTGTGGACCTTCCGCTCAACTGTGGTTATGGAGAATGTAGTATAAGCAACAACAACATGAATTATGAATTAGTAGGGCCAGTCAATCCGGTTTAGTCGCTTGGGAAGGAAAGGTAATTCATTCAGTCATGGATCAGGCCAATCCTAACAATGAAGGGAGTTAAGCCCAATTACCAGTTACACCCAACGAGACCACTGAAAGGAAATGATTTTGATTGGGGTGCATAATCAAAGTTGTGTTTCCCACCTAGCATACCACCTAGCATAGCAGTCAAACCAATCAACTTGATATCTGGGAGGGCAGGCAAGTTATCTGAGATCTTCTTTTGGCATGGATGGTTAGTAGAAAGCCAATTCCAATCCATATTTCTCTAAACTCTAGGTATCGACCTTAAACCATGAATATTATTTCCCTAATGGACTGGGCCAACCATTAATTGAAATATCTACCTATTATAGACACATGATCTACGCTATGTTTTGTGAGTTTCTTTTTCCGGTGGAACCTTAAGACTTCAAGGAGAGGGACGAGCAATTCTAGATCAATTTCTCACAAACTGGCGATAGAATCCTGCCCCAAGAACCCACGAAGGGGTGGTACTAGCTAGTCTTGTATTTCCTTGATCTTTACAGGGTCTAGACTGTTGATGTTTGGATATATATATATATATATATATATATATATATATGACATATAAATATACTTAGTAAATGAATAGTTACTTATTATCCAAGTGACACATCCTTTAATGAATGTTCACCACATGTTCTATATATATGAAACTCTC
>SNQJ01S0117502.1:48393-66545 GCA_010110895.2 Picea sitchensis
TGAGGAAGAGGAAGTGTTGGCTACCCTGGAAGCTTTCCAAATAAGTAAAATCCCTGGGCTTGATGGTCTTTCGGTTGAATTTTTTCTAGGGTTTTATGATCTCATCAAAGAGGATTTGCTCAAAACAGTGCAAGAATCTCAAAGATCTAGCAAAGTATTGGGTGCTTTAAATAAAATATTTTTAGCTCTGATCCCCAACAAAAATGAATCATGTACCTTTGAGGACTTCCGCTCTATCTTCTGTTGCACTTAATTTACAAAACCATCTCCAAGATTATTGCCAATCGGCTTAAACCCGTCCTTAGTGAGGTCATTTCAGAGGAACAATTTGGTTTCCTATTTAAAAGGTAGATTCACGATGTAGTTTCATCGACATGAGAATATTTCCACTCTTTAAAGACAAAAAATGTCCCCTCTTTTGTGTTAAAGTTGGACTTTTCAAAGGCATATGACAAAGTCAACTAGACTTTTATGAGATGAGTCATAATCCAAACTTGTATGAGCCTCCATATGGTCAATTGGATTATGAGTTGCGTTGAATCTGCTTCCTTTGTAGTCTTGGTCAACGACTCCCCTTCTTCTTTCTTCAACTCATCCAAGGGGCTAAGACAAGGATGTCCTCTTTCCCTTTTTCTCTTTCTCATTGTGGCAGAAGGCTTAAGCAAACTTATTAAAAATTCCAAGTCTAAAGGTCTTATGAAAGGCATAAAGATGGCTCCTGGTATTGCTCTCTCACTTATTATTTGTTGATAACATTATTATTTTTGGTACAGACAATGTTCATGATTTTGATGTGATCAAATCCATCAATGATCTGTATTGCACGGTTATAGGTATGCATATTAATAAGGACAAATCTATCTTGCTTTTTTGTTCCCTGGAGTAGATCTTTCTTGCACAGTTAAAGGAATGTTTTCTTTTCTCTTGTAAAATATTGGATAAAGGAACAAAATATTTGGGTTTCGAACTTAAGCTGATAGGTTATAAAGTGGAAAATTGGATATGTCTCCCAAGAAAGATCCAAACCAGGATTTCAAACTAGAATTATCGACTACTATCTTGAGGTGGCAGACTGGTAATGATTAACTCTGTTATGAGCAACATTATGGTGCACCGGGCCTCCATTGCGAAGATTCCTAAGAGCATTCTCTCAGAAATCAGAAAAAATTGTTTCCAATTTCTTTGTCTGGGAAAAGGGAATCCTCGGGCGTTGCTTTAGTGAAGTCGGATCGAATAGCTAGACCAAAACAATTTGGGGGCTAGGGAATCAAAAACCCATTCTGGTTTAGCAAGGCCCTCGCTGCAAAAAGACTATGGAGATTAGCTCCCAACTCTCTTCTGTGGGGAAGGGTGATGAAGACTAAGTACTTTCCAAATAGGTCAATTATGGAATGGTTTAGATACCCTGACAAAACATCTTCCAACTATTCCACTAGGTGGAAAGTAATGATTGATGCATTCCCTCTCATAAGCAAGCGAGTTTCGTGGAAAATCGGTAACAACAAATCTGTTTGAATTGGCGAAGATCCTTGGGAAGGGGCTTCTGAAGATTTCAAATTAACGGAAGACTTAGTAATTTCACTCCACCAATCTAGAATTTTCTCATTATGGGATGCCAACATGTCACACTTGTTGGGAAAATTCAGAGGATTTTGGCTTAGTGCAAGAATTGGCAGTGGAATGGAATGCTTATGTGGATCTCTTAAAGGCCAATTTTATTCTATTAAAAGAAGAGGAGTCAAATTTGATTGTTTGGGTGAAGAATCCTGTCAACATCGTATACTCGATGAAATTAGGCTATCTTTATCTGATAGAAGAGGATTTTCATGACCATGTTCAATGGTGGTGGGTTCCCATTTGGAAACTAAATGCCCCCTTTAAAGTTACTCTGGTCTAACAATTATCACTTAGTAACAAGAACATGGGAGATCAGGTTAACATGCAGTTGGATCGGTCCAAGTAGATGTGCCATGTGCATTGCGAGTGAGGAAACAACCGTTCATTTGTTTGTTACATGCCCCTTTGCTCGCTCTGTTTGGGTGGAGGTATGCAAGGTTCTTAAAATATATTTCCAGGTTTCAACAAATACCCTTGAGGAGTGGTTGTATGATTGGAATAACTCGCGTAACTCTCCTTTTGGCTCAGTGATTGGTATTTTTGTTTATTTCCTCTGGTGGGCTAGAAATTCTTCCATTTTTCAAAATTTTGTGTTGATTCCATAATTGGTGGTTGGCCTCATTTGTAAGATGGCCATAGATTTTAAAGACAAAGTAAAAGTAGAATTTAAAGAACCTTATAATGCCATAAATTAAAACCATAATTCCATGAATATTTTTCAACGGAGCGTGCCAAGGTCACCCCTCATTGTGCGGGGTGGGATCTATCATTTATATATCTCAAGACCACTTTTTAAAATTTTGATATGCCCCAAGCCATGGCACTAATATGAAAGATGATTTGTCAGCCATGTGGACGCTTATATATTATGCCAATATGATAGAATTAAGAAAATTGGAGGTCTTCGGTGACTCAAAAGCGGTAATTGATTGGGCAAACAAAAAATTTCAAATTTAGGTGGTAAAACTCCTGTCCCTTCTGAACCACATCCACAACACTATGAATGAATTCAAATGGTCCTCTTTCACTCATGTTTACATTGAATTCAATGAAATTGCAAACATCCTATCATGTTTATATATATTAAGTGCATGGGTTTACTACTATCACAATAGTTGGGGCATAATTGTCTTTGTGCTTATAGGAACATCCTAGGGCCGCAAAGAGTTCATTTGTCACCAAGAGTTCTTGTCCATCCTTTTCCTCTTCCTATGTCATCACTACATAAGAAATGGCCAAAGAAATACATATTATGTTGTCATCCATTAAAGGACATGGAATTCTTATCTTATCAACCCCGGGGTTAACTCTAAGTTTATTATTTCCTTTCTTGGAACTACCTTCTAACACATGAGATTTGGATTGAGATTATTTTTGTGGGTACTCTTTTTAGTAACATGACTCTAACAAACCCAAAAAGACATCTTAAGACAGGTGTTGTAACCCAAAAATACCCCTCCTCCTTTAACATTTTTCTTAGGGTTAGGTGTTAGTCGTTAATTGTTACAGGGATTAGGGGTTATGGGGTATATGAGTTAGGATCAAGTTAGAATAATATAGGTCTTATTGGTTATAAGGGTTAGTTTTTGGTAAATGGTTAGTGGATTAATGGGCAGGGGTTAGGCATTAATGGTTATCGGTTTCTGTGTGATATTTTATATATTGAGTGTACTTAATGAGGAAAAATAATACCATTAATGGAAGACATATATGTGGAAGGATAAATACCAGTTGCAACAAAAAATTTAGCAGTCTAATTATTGTCCATGAAAAATTAAATTTTTAATTGACTAAGTAAAAAGAAACAAATTTACATGCAAAGTAAAGGATTAATAATTAAAAACTAAATATTTGTCAATTATTAAGGACTTGAGCAATACAACTTATAACCATTCAATTGGGTCTAGCTAGAGTAGTTAAGTCAAGTGTTATCCTCCCCGGCCAAGATCAATTCCCTCTAGTGACATGTTGAGCTCTTAATGAGTATATTGTTGTATCAACCTTGGGACTTGAAGAACCTGGTTTACCCTAGGTACCATCCTTGGAACGAGGGGAAGTGCCTAGCGGGTTTCTCTGAGAGGTTTATCCTTGGAAAAAAATATATAACCAAGTTTTCTTATAATTTGTAAAATTAAATTTCAAATGGAATTATTGTATAGTATTTTGACAATTCAAAATTTCAATTGGTATAATATTCAAAAATGTTATTATGAGGGCGGAAATGTGGTCAATAATAAGAGAATTTCATAAGAAAAACTTTGAATTTCATGGGTAAATTGAAGAAAAGAAGAAAATACATTCTAAATTCATGGATTTAGTGGATGCAAACAAAAAATATCCCACCCATTCTCCCAACCTATATTACATGCAACGAAAACACTACTAGGTGTAAGGTGAATGATGAATGGTCAAACTTATGTTAATATGGCCACCAACACAAGATACATAAATGAAATGGACTTGACTAAAATAGATGAATGTTAGTGAAAGGTGAATGGTTGAAGGCAAGTAATAATAGAACATGCAACATGCATTTCTTCTAGGAGGGTCACCAGTGCATTATGGGAGATCTAATACAAAGATGAAATGGATTTGAGCCATAACAAAACACACTTAAAATGTGTGGGTACAACTAGGAAATGGTCATTGAGGTGTGGTCATGAAACACACAAAGTGGATGTAGTTAGGAACAATATATGAGGAGAAGCATGTGTTTGGGCTTGTTAGTAGGGTGTGTTTGTGTGTGAGAGAAGGTCACAAGGACAATCAAGTTTTAAAAAAAATCAAGCTTCAAGTGGAAACATGCTTCCAACATGATAGAGCTTCTAGTGCAATCAATCTTCCAAAGGAATTGATTTCATAGGTGAGCTTTTGAGATTTAGTGTATTTTTTAATTTAGGACTAACATTATGGGATTTAGGGAAAAAAATGATGTTGGTTGTTGGAACACATACAATTCCAAACTTTTGAGCTCTAATTTTTTCACCTCATGAAAATAAAAAATTTACCCAAAGAAAATGGAAAATTGGTAAATGACATTTTAATTTTAAATCAAATTCATTTGTTGGTTGGTTAATAATAAGACGTGCACGATATCCGTCGTTGATGAGTTTTCCTTTTGATCGAACGATCCTAATACCTCCGGAGTTCTGGAACCGCCTGAATTTTAAAGAGGTAAATATCTAATGGTCGCTTCCGAGCTCTGCGCTTCAGATGTTTCAATAAGTCTTAACAATAAAAACTTTGAAACTTCGAAACCTAAAGGTGTCTACTTGCAACTTTTCCTGAACCTTTTAAAAGCATAAGTTGTAGGACACGTGTACCTTTTGAGTCTTTCCTGGGTTGACACATGGCACCTATTTCTGACATTTTCATTGGAGGATTCGCATGATTCCAAGTGACGTGTGTCACCTCCCTTTTCTTGACACGTCATCCAAAATGACGTCACCTATAACACGTCACTACGAGAGATGACCCTTCGGGAATTTAACAAAGAATGAATTCGCGAATCACCGAAATATCAAAGTGTCGAAGTATTGAACGTTGAATAATTAAGTTAATCATGATCAAGAGATAATTAATGACTCCATAGTTCGGATTTCAGATGTTTCCCCTGTATCGTATTCTAAAATTTCCGAAGACCGAACTTCCGAAATACTTAAAGTCAAATGCAATTAATTAGGACTTAAAAATCAATTACTAGATAATTAATTGCTTCACAATTTCAGGTTTCAGGAAGTTCTTCTCGAGATATATCAAAAGTCCCCGAAAGTCCGAACTCCCGAAACACTTGAAGTTAACACACCATTTTAAAACATGATTAACTAAGGTTTTAAAGGTGAATATCTGGAGATTAACCTTTCGTGGATTCAGGATTCGAGAGGTTCCCACTCTGTCACATCTTGAAACTCCCGAACGCGAATCGTCGAAATATTGGTGGCATTTATGGGTAATTAAGGATAATGATTCAAACGCGGATTGTGGATCGCCAGGTAGACATATCCATTAACGTTAATAAATTCTTCATCAGTGAGGTTATACGAAGATCAAAAAAATTGTTTGAATAAAAGCACTTCAATCTCGAATGCATTTTCACCTTCCGCAATTAGCAAGTTTTATCTATTTGAAAAAATCACGGATTTTATCTGCAACGAGTAACCTCACTCTGTTTCCTTATATATTATGGCACCATGGAAAATGACGAAAAATCTTGATGCGGCCGGTGAAGATTCGAACTCAAATGTAGACATTTTGTCTGATACCACTACACGAGCCACAAACACTGTTAAAACTTGGACACAGGTTTTCGATATTCTGGAATGTGAAATCATCAATTGTCCAGAGGACTCCAACGACGAAGAAGATGAATCTTTTACAACTAATCTTAGACATATAGCGCAGTCAAAGCTACACAAGATAGTTGTACGACCGAGGCTCATGCCCTATAATGACATGATAAGCTGGGCTTTGAAACATGTTGACATCTAGACCAGGAGCATCGTCAACCATCAACAAGTGGCCATCGACTTTTTCTGACCGGAACATCTGCAAGTAATGTATAAACTCTCCCCTAATCCTAAATATAAATACAATGTTGCATTCATTATGGAGTTCGAGCAAAAGGAATGTGTCCAGTATGCCAGAAGTTGTCACGATATAATCAGGTCTTGGTGGGGGTACCCAGAGAAATTCAGAACCGACACTCATGGTATATATGCCACAACATCTTTGGATGCTCATATGGTATATGTAGCCATGATGCTCTGTCGATTGTTCGGGAAGAAGAACCCTACGCATTTCTCGGTGGAATGGTATCCATCATGAACGAGGTAAACGAGCGTTTCACTTTCAATTGCGCCAAAATGTTGTCAGATAACCTAGCCAAGGGAATTGTCGAATATAAAACAACGAAATCAAAAGGACAGCCTGCCCCCTTTTACATATCGGCATATATCATGGACGCCATTTGTTTTATGACACCTTTCCCCTTGATGAACTGGAATTGGACTCCGACCAGTTCTGAACCCATTCATTTCTATCATTCCAAGCTATGGGAAGAGAAAGCCAAGGATTTCTTTTATGAAATATGTCACAATGTTGTGGTTCTTGTTCACATGGCCCTCTATGGTCACCCACCTCCCCAGATTTCATACAAGATTATGGGAAACCTGAGTAAGCTGGCAGATTGGTTTATTGAGGAGAACTTGTCCTACGTCAGAGTTTTTTGTTGTTCGGTTCCTCCTCATGCTCTCCTACGATTTCTACCCAACATGTTGGTGTGTAGAGAAGTGGCATACCAGACAGTGACAAGAGGCATCAACAAAGAGCTAAAAGCAACACATAAAAAGTTTTGGTCGACTTTCCCTATTCAAGTTGGTATGTTTTCATTATTGGATTTCAATCACTCCAAAGTCGAGGCTGCAGCCCTGGAGGATGTCAAATTGGTTGACATCCAGTTCAAGAGACACGATCCACATAAGATTGTGGAAAACCACCTAGCCTAGTTCAACATGAAACAATATATGCACAAAAAATCCCCGTATGACGAAATATTCATGGGAGTTAGATCTTATGAGGAGGTTTTGGATAGATTCCAAACCCCGCCCTCGGATCAACAAGTTGGTTTTATCAACTTTCAAAAGCACAGGCAAAACAGTCTGCCAAAGGTATTACAAGGAGAGTCAATAACCACTCCCCCTTCACATGAAGCCATGCCTACAACTTCTGAATCAAGTCACTTTGGTAAGCACAAAGTTGAAGGGACCCTGAAGAACTCGGAGGTGTTAACACAGGAATTAGAAGCCTCATTGTCAGGCCAGATAAGCCCCCAAGCACTAGCTCAACTCAAAGCTTTCCTAAAGCAGAGTCAAGAGGTGCCTCCTTCGACACCAAATACCCCTGCTGGCACCTCAAATACAATAGAGCAGCAACAGTCCATAGAGATTGATACTCCCATTACATCACTGACCCCTATACAATCCAGCTTTGGAAATCCAAATTCCGAAATTGTTTTTGTAGGTGATCTTACTCCCATCTCGCCCGAAGAGATGTCTCCTTCGAATTTCTTTTTTAGTAAGATACAGAAAGCCATCATGAAAAGGGAATCACACCAGAAAGAAGTAGTGATAATTAAGAGGCAGAGAATGGTGTATGACGGGAATGATCGAGAGGATCCATAATTTGCAAAGGAAGTTGCAGGTTCGTTAGGTGCCTTTGCCACTGCCAATCAATGGTCTGTGGACAATTTGACCGAACAACTACGACATAAGTGCCTATTGGTGGAGCACTTGTAGAATCAAATAAATACTGTTGAGCAAACTATCAGAGACAAAATGACTCAAGACTTCGAACAAATCAGAGCTCATGATCGACAACAAATTCAACAGCTTCAGGGCAACCTTGAAGAACTGCATCGGAGTTCACAAATCAACCAAGGTCTGGTCACTCAGCGTCATGAATTGATAGAACAATTGCAAGCTAGATTGGACCTTACTGAAGGCACCTTGATAGACATCTCAACCTTCCAAACTCAAGCATTGGAAATAAATGAGAAATTGGAAGCTGCCCAGCAAGACCTTTATCTAAAGGTATATGCCATCCAAAAGTGTTATCAGGCAATAGAACCTTCTCTAAAGGACATTTATGTTAAGGAAAAAGAGGCTTGCTTAGCCCATTCTAAGTTTCAAGAAGTCCTTATATTGATGCAGAAAGACAATGTCCCTGATTTTCCTATTCTTTCTCATTCCAAACAATTAAAAGGTGAGATGGCCCTAAAGGCCTGGGAAACAAATCTAAAAGAAAGAAAAAGATTTGCTAGAGTGGTAAAAGAAGCTTGTCTAGAAGCATTGTCATCATTAAACAAAGGGATGATTGATCTTAAGGGGAGTAATATCTCAGAGGCCCTGGGGCAAATTGATATAGAAATGAACAAGCAAAATTCTAGAAAGAGCAAAGAAGAAACTATGGCAACCATTCAGGGAATGAGCCAGATTGATCTTCTTAAAATCAATAAATGGATAGTGAATCCAACCTCACAATTCCAGGCCACAACTCAAGAAGTGAAAAGGATCCAAGAAAAGTTGCCTTCGATAGAAAGGAAATTATTCACTTTCGAGGTAAATGAAAAAATTGAACCCTCAAGGTTTGTGATGGAATTGTTGGATAGATGCAACCAATGTGTTGAACTTGGAAAAGCAATCACAGTTGGAAGCAAGTAATAAAACATGCACGGTGCTCTTTCCTTTTTCCCTCTCCACCTTTCACCTTCCAACAACCACTTATCTCATTCACCCACATTTTAATCTCCACTTATCCCCACTTCATCATCATACACTTGTTCCATTATTATTCTTTCCACAGACGATTACTTTTTCTTGTGCCCTTTATCCATTCCTTGACGAGCCATGCAATGTTATTCATCCGATTATCCTTCCCCCCTAATCTCGACTGTGATTCATTGCATTGTTGAACATATCTGGAGGGACAGATGGCAACAAAACTAAAACAACCAAGACAATATGCCTAATTATTAAGTTGGCCTATATGACATCTGTATTCAGCCTAAAAGACTAAGGAGAAGAAGCATTTCTGCCAGCAGATGAAGAGACAGAGGAGAACGCCAACAAAGCTCATCAAAGTTTACACATTGTTGTTTTATTCAGATATATGTTATTTTAATTAAATATTGTAAGAAGTCCAACTGTTTTGAGTTGTGACAGATTTTGTATAAGTACATGGATTCAAGATCTATTCAAGGTTGCTTCTTGTCGGATGTAATAGAGAAAATTTCTTTTTTGAGTATTAATACAAGTGCAGACAGAGATTCTAATTTTCGTTCAATTTGAGTTATGTGTTTCCTTTGTATTTTCATTCCTCCGATTTTTTTTATATAATTCCTTGAAAAGTGATTAATTGCAATTTAGTATTACAACTATTGTGATCATATTTTATCAACAATTCATTTGGTAGGCAATTTTTCCTCTGTATTTACTATGAGTAAAACAAGACTTGCAAGCTGCGTGAATTACTTCATTTCATATCTTATTCAAGGGTGCCTTTTCTACTTGTCTTCCACTGCAAACAAGGTGACACTCATCTGCAATTGATGCCTAACTTTGTTTAACAATTATGTAATTTTCTTCACACCATTTGATGTTATAATTGCGTCTCAAACAACAAAATACACCCTTTGTACTGTCCTATTATTAATTTCATTGAAAGATCATTTCATATAGAACTAAAGGTAGGAGAAGCGTGTATTTAAAACATTCTCTTTAGACACTCCCAATGCCTGACATTACTCTTTGAGCCTTAGGATTAATCTCAGGAACAACATCTTTTTGGCGCCGTTGTCGGGGACGAAGAAACGAAATCGTTTTCCCTGGGAAAACGACAAAGTAAATTTTGATCTTTGATGGTGAACAAAGATTAAATACATAAGTAAGGGTTATTTTATTTTTTCACTTAGTGACTCCACCGTAGACAAAACTGGCATTCAATTGAAGGAATACCAGGAAAAATCCAGACGATAAGTAGACCACACCAGTGTCAGATCCCGAAAAGTTGTTGAAACCAAAGCGGTATCTCAAACAGACTGTTGCATCAAATGGGAAAGTATATCAACCTAGAGTTACACAAGTTAATGCTAAAGTTCAAACTGAAGAACTAACCCTTAAAGAAAGTTTTAAAGAAATTAATTATGCGGAGGCATCAACTAGTGAACCTGAGGCTAAACTAGAAAATCCAGAGGTAATTATTCTCGAGATAAAAATTGAGATTGACTTACCAAATACTTTTACCAGTAAGAACAAAGGATCACCTTCAATTCCCATTGTCATTAACGATTTGCCAATTCTCTCCTGTACCGAGTAAAAGGTTGATGTTTCCTGAAACTCTGAAGAGTACTTTTTATACTCAGATTCCTCTCCTATCGTCTCCCACATATATACATCCGGTAAACCTGAGGAACCTGGCTCAAGTTTCCCTTTTCCTCCTTATATATATCTTCCATATCCTAGTAGTCTTTTCCCCGAACTTCCTTCGCCACACCCCGAAGTAGTCGAAAGGTCAATAACTCAGTCCCTCGTAGTTTTTGAAAATCCCCTTTTTAGCCCCCAAAGTCTATCTCCTAAACTTCCAATGGCTGGTGCTGGAGGTGTCGGAGCCGGTGGAGCTGGTGGACAAGGTCAACCTCCTAGAATATTTTCCAAGGTAGTTGCTAGATACGCTCCCTTGGTCCTCCCTGTTGTCCTTCATGATTTGCCCAAAAATTGCATGAAGAACCTCCCCAAATTCATGGGAGAAGGTGATCTAACCGCAACCGAACACATAACCTTTTTTTATCAGTTTGTTGATATCCTTGGCATCGAACACGAGGATGTTTACTCAAGGATGTTAGTACAAACCTTTGAAGTACAAGTGAGAACATGGTTCATATGACTTCCTGTAGGTTCCATACGATCATATGGAGAACTAGAAAATGCCTTCCTAAGGCAGTGGGGCGAGAAAAAGGACCATCTTTATTATTTAACTGAGTTCGGGGCTTTAAGAAAGAAGACTTTTGAATCAGTCCTTGAATTTACCCAGAGGTTCAATAAACTGTATAACAAAATACCATCCGAAGTCAAACCTTCCCAACCTGCTGCAAAGGTAAATTTTGAAGGAGCTTTTGATCCCGACTTCGCTCTACTTCTAAGAGAAAGGAGATCCACCACTTTATCAGGAATGCAAGACAATGCCATAGAAATTGAATCCAGTATGATGGCATCCGAGAAACTAAAAACTAAGGTTGAGATGGGAACCAGAGAACCTAGGTGTTTCAAAGAACAGGCAGGACCCTATGGATCTGAAAAAACCTTATGGGATTTAGGGAAAAAATCATATTGTTTGCCCGAAGAAGCATATTGGGGTTGATATGATTGTCTCCCACGTACAACACACCCTTCTATCAATCATACACCACACCAAAGATTTTAATATTTCCTCAAGTCTGGAAATTACAATAAACAATGTTGCAATATGCTAAATCATTCATGATAGATAAACAATTCCTCCATTAATAGAATAAGATAATTAGGTTTAGTGGGACATGCCAAGCCTAGGGTTTGGATAAGAACAATATATCCAATAATTCTAACAAATAAAACCATTATTGAATTGATATCCCTACCCCTTCATTGAAAAGGTTGACTTAGACTCCTCTTAGTGTGCATTGCATCTATAGATGGCATAGGGAGAGAGGGATTTGTTTAAAGGATCTCACAAATTGGGATTGTAATAAGCATCGTGGGAACTGAAAAATTATAGAGACATATCAAAGTGTAGATGTGCATTCATCCAAATAATAATAATGATTATACAATAATAAATTCTTTGTGCAAGGATATTTCTTAGAGGAATGTGATGCCTTTCAATCAAGGCCACATGATGGTTGAGAGAGAAAAAAAGTTTCCAAGAATATCATCCATTATCTCATCAAACAAAATTGTTCTAATGTACAATTCTTCAAGTTATTGCCACTACCTAATCTATAAGGACAAGAGAAAAATAATTTACACATCGTAGGTTGTCCTATATTGATTAGATTATCAAATTTTAGTTCCAAAATTATTAGAATACTGAGATGAATTTTAAACTCCTTATTAGTGTGATTCCTAGCCACAATTTATTCAATACTAATACCAAGGGGTCATCTCTATTGTTTCACTCTATATTGGTGGATGTTAGAGGGGTCTTTCTTTAAAATTCCTACACCAAGCACTGGATAAGTTCAACATTTGTTAAATAGAGATACAACCAATTTGATATATAACCAATTTACCTTGTCATAATAGGGTGACAAGTGCGGGGGGGAGTCTTCTTGATCCGGGAGGAAATGTCATAGCTTCCTACGCATGGGGTCCGAGGATGGTTTCAAACAATGTTGTAGAAGCTTACGCCTTGTATGTAGGTGCGTGAATTGCGAAAGATTGAAATGTAACTAAAATTGTGGTTTTTGGGGACTCTTTGATGATTGTTCAAGCAATCATAAAGAAAAATCATTTCACAAACAATGTCTTCCATGGTATTATCTCTTGCACCCTCTTTCTCCTTGAAGGTTTCAATGATTTTAAAACTCTACATGCCAAAAGAGAACCAAATTCCCTTGCAAACCATTGGGCTAAGTTGAGATCAAATTTGGATATTGACATTTTAGAATTAAATGGGGTTAGGGGGGCTTTTCCCATCCCATAGTTGAGTCTCGTCTCTTTTTTCATGTCGACATGTGGACGATGGAGGAGTTTGTCGTGTGTTTAGTACACATCCTAGCATATTTGTGGAGCCATGTTAGTGGGATGGTTAATCAATTTGCTTCGTGTCAGTTCAACATTTATGTGACTTCGCTCTAGTTATGGCTCATTCTTCTTTGGTGCTTGGGAGGGTTCCATGTTGGTGTTTTATATGTTTCTTAGATCTTGATAATTACTGCCTTATGATTACAAACAAGATTTGCTTTTATATCACAACCATCATAGAATAACTATACGCTGAAAATCTCAACTATAACAATACAACATAAATAACAAGATCTAGAAATATTAACCATGCACAATAGCCACAAGAAAACAACACAAGAACACAAGAGTTTATCCTGGGAAACCCAACCTTGGGAGAAAACCAAGCAACCTTTCTATAGAAGAATTTAGTTCAAGATATTACCAATACATCACCATCAATAGCTAAAATACCACAGAGAGAAGATCCTCCCCAAGGCTAGTGTCTCCAAGACCTGGTGCCTTAATAAGATGATCCAAAATAACCAAATAATAGCTTCTCCAAGTGTGGTGCACCCTCCAAGATACTAGAAAACCAGAAATAACGAAATTACCAAAAACTGCAGCTGCAACTGCCTGGTGCACACTGCAGAAGGAGTTGTCTGACTGTCAAAATGAAATGAGCCAGTCCTGTATTTATATTGATCTGGGCACCAGTCTCAGGCCAACTTCTTATTTTTGGGTCTTCAATTTTATTATTATTTTTCCTGTGGGGTCGAATTCTCTTCTCGGGTCTTCAACTTCTTTATGGGGCTTCTATAATGGTGTATAAGGGTCTTGTACTTTCTTATGGAGAATGATTGCTCGAAGTTGCAAATCTCCAACACTCCCTCTCAATGTGGGAGGCATTCTCCATACTTGGATTTCTTCTGTCATAGAAAGGTTGTCTTCATGAGCCATGTTGATGTTCCATCTCTGCACATGCATTCGATCCCAGAATATGCATGTGATAGCATCTCAAGCCCATCCATTCCTTGACAGGAGAAGGACTACACCTAGGCCATTCACCACTAGCAAAGCCCCATGAGTGAATCAATAATGACCCTTGGTCATATCCACACTAGCATAGCCATGTGCATGACCAATATGAGATAATGTATGCTTGATGTTATGGGCCATTCACTACTAATAAAGCCCCGTAAGTGAATGAATCATTCTCCCTTGGTCATGTCAGCACTAGCATAGCCACGTGCATGACCAATCTAGGAGAATGTATGCCCAATGCTATGGGCCATTCACTACTAGTAGAGCCCCATAAGTGAATGAATCATTCTCCCTTGGTCATATCAGCACTAGCATAGCCCCATGCATGACCAATCTGGGAGAATGTATGCTTGATGCTATCAACATACCTGGGCCATTCACCACTAGAAAAGCCCCGTGATTGAATGAATCATTCTCCCTTGGTCATATTAGCACTATCATATCCTTGTGCGTGAGCAATCTGGGAGAATGTATACCCAGTGTTGAAACATCAATGCTCATCACTAGCCAAATCAACATGGCTAGTCCTATGTATCATCCTTCTCAGACAAATCGACATGGCCACTTTGGGAGGATATATGCAATCTTCTCATCTGTGGATAAGTACCAGAGCTTCATTGCTCCCTTATATACCATGTCTTGGATGAAGTCCTACACGAAGCTTATGAAGTTGCACCACTTCAAGAATTGTGATATTGGATGTTACATACTCCTTCTCTAATGTACTGAGTGCTACAAAAACCTGCTTCTAGCTTATCCCATAAATCGTAACTGATTCCAAGATGAAGTAGCCCCCTGAGGTGCTCAATATGTCTATTGCACTTCTACTCAATCGAAATTTATACATCTTTGTAGCCTCACTTCATCACCTGAGACAAATCATATTCAACTATACCATGCTTCGCTGCCACTCGCTGGAACTGCCTTGGATTCAACTAAATACTGGCTTAGGGTGCTCACTGCAAAGCAAATATCTGGCCTAGCATTAACCAGGTACATCAAGGATCCAATCTACTACATGTACATTGTGGGATCCACCAAATCTGGATCTGAAGTAGAATCACTCAACTTCTTCATATTTGTCATCATAAGTGTAGTCGTGGACTTGCAGTCCATCATATAGAATCTCATCAGTATCCCTTGAATGAGGAAGATCTCATCTGATCTCGTCGCACCTCTAATCCCAAGAGTACATACGACCAATATCCTCCATCTTGAACCATGAGGCCAACTCCCTTTGTCATTGGAGTAAGTCTTGTTGTCTAGTCTGCTTCACTGGTTGCTCCCTCTATGATTGAGAAAAAATCCATACCCAATCCTCCTGACTAGTTGTCTTCTTTGTCACTATAGCAAGATCACATCTCCTAGAAACCTCTTGCCTCTGAAGCTTCTATCTGGCATCCTAAACTCATGACACTTGTCTTTCATTCCTAGGAGATGTCTCTCGCCCACCTGGATTTGGGGGGAACTCCCTATGAATGATCAACTCTCTCTTGAGCTAACTGCCTCTCTCTAAGATCATGCTCATTCTGTACATTCTCGGTTTAAACCAAGCACATCAAGTATCCATCGATCCTGGAGTACCATGCTCCCTCTAAAGCACGACTCCCTCTGAGTCTGTACAATCTCTAGAGCTATATTCTCCTTCTACATCTTCTAAAGTCTGATCTTCAATGAACTGTCCTGGGAGATTGCTCCCCCCTGTTGGGTCCTAAGGGATGATTCCCTCTGAACTCTAGCTTCCTTTGAATTGGTACTGGGTGGGGTCATCTGCCTCACCACTAGTGGAGCCACCTGCTCCTCCTTGCCAGTCTCCATGTGGAACACTCTGTATCCCACAAAAAGTATCCCTCTTTTTGGAAGGTTCTAACTTCGTCTTCTTCACCTTCGATATATGGATGTATACATTCATGTATACAACTCCATGTCTGGATAGCTTGATCCATGTCTGAAACTAGAGACCATCTAATCCATTGCCTCCTACAACTGTCATTATAGCTCCCTCTCAGAGCTATCACCCGTCACCTCTGAAATTTGTAGCACCATCTAGCTTGTCTTTTATTCTCAAGGTTTGTGCAACTGACGATTGGCAACTGCAACTATAACTGGAAACTGCAACTGTAATTGGCAACTACAACTGTAACTTGCAACTGCACCTGTAACTGGAAACTGCAAAACTGCAAATGTAACTAGCAACTGCAACAACAACTAGCAATATTTCAACTAGCTCTAGTACCATGTTGGTGTTTTATATGTTTCTTAGATCTTGATATTTACTGTCTTATGATTACAAATAAGATTTACTTTTATACCACAAACATCATAGAATAACTATACAACGAAAATCTCAACTATAGCAATACAACGGAAATAACAAGATCTAGAAATATTATCCATGCACAATAGCCATAAGAACACAACACAAGAACACACGATTTTATCCTAGGAAACCCGACCTTGGGATAAAACCCAACAACCTTTCTATAGAAGAATTCAGTCCAAGATATTACCAGTACATCACCATCAATAGCCAAAATACCATAGAGAGAAGATCCTCCCTAAGGCTAGTGTCTCCAAGAACTAGTGCCTCAATAAGATGATCCAAAATAACCAAGTGAGAGCTTCTCCAAGTGTGGCGCACCCTCCAGGATACCAAAAAACCAGAAATAACGAAATTACCAAAAACTGCACCTGCAACTGCCTTGTGCGCATTGCAGAAGGAGTTGTTTGACTATTAAAATGAAATGAGCCAGTCCTGTATTTATATTGATCTTGGTGCCAATCTGGGGCCGAATTCTTTTTTTGGGGTCTTCAATTTTATTACTATTTTTGTTGTGGTGTCAACTTCTCTTCCTGGGTCTTCAACTTCTTTTTGGGGCTTCTGTAATGGCGTAGATGGGTCTTCTTGTACTTTCTTGTGGAGAATGACTGCTCGAAGTTTCAAATCTCCAGCATATCGTGGGTTTCTTCTCCTGTTTGGTCGTTGGTTCTTAGGGTTCTATTTCAATCTTTGCGTAGTGATGCTGGTTTGATGTTGGCTCTGCTGGGAGTCCAAACCAGGTTTATTATGGTTTTGTAGGATTTCGCCTCCTAGATTTGGTAATGTCCGTCTCTTCCTCCATGTGGTTCATTTCCCTTTGATTAATTATGGGATTGGAGACCCTTGGGGGTGGGGGATTTCTAGCTAGTTGTTGTCATGGTCAGGGATGGACCCATCTTGGAATGATATCAAAATAATCCTCCAATGACATGAAGAATTTCCCAAGCAAATAAGTCTACACCACAACAAATTTCGGTTAAGATGGAAGAATTAGATCATGCTTTGGTTTCCTTGAGGAACCTTACAGATTTTTAGATGAGGCAGATGGATGAGATGGAGTTCGATATCCAACATTTAAAATCTCTTGCCTTTCCACAACTTTTAGCCTCTGCTTCAATTAATCAAAGCACAATGGTCCCCCTCTGTGAAGGTACCATGAGCAATGGTATTGAGGACCGTGGCACAACTCTTATGGACATTGAGGATGGAACTCTCCAACAGGCGAGGGTATTATAATTTCAAGACTATATCTCTTCCTATCAGTGAATGTTTTATAAAATTCTACTTCTATTAGGCCAATTTGTAAAAGATGCAATCAATCAATTTGAGTGGGAAATTGATCTGGAGAGAGCTCCAATTTTTGCCTCTTTATCTCTAGAACTATGTACAGGCCATGAGTCGTTTCTGGTTGTTTTGTATAATCGTTGTTCGTTTCAACACACTCTTTTATAATATATAAAGTTTAGTTCCTTTAAAAACAAATTAACTTGTCATAAGCCTTTGCTAATTCAATATTCATAACTATGCATAAAAAAAAATCCTACTTGATTGTGTGTAATCCTTCTTGGGTTGTGCCCACTGCATCATGAATTTGTCTATTATAGAGGAACCCAAACCATTCCTAAGAAATAAAGTTGGACAATATCCCCTTCAATCTACTGGCTACAACCTTAGAATATCTTTATGTATAAGATTGCGCAAAGATATTGGTCACAAGTCTTCAAAGGAAAAAGGTTCACTCTTCTTTGGGACGAGGGCAATGAAAGTTGAATTTAAGGCCCCCAAGACTTTCCCTAAAAATCCTAATTCTTTGATCACCCTTGACAATTCCACTTCTAAAAGATCATAGAAGCCAAGATAGAATTCCACAGTCTAACCATTTAGCCCAGGGCTCTTTGCCTTCTTAAATGTATGCAAGA
>SNQJ01S0117506.1:0-11357 GCA_010110895.2 Picea sitchensis
GCTTACCACGCAAAAAACCACTTTCCTAAAAAATTTACCATTTTTGCCTATTTTACCACGTCCTCTTCCGGATCAATTTTTGGGCAAACGAAGATGGATTTTAAAAATATGCAAGAGGTTTTTTCTCAACACGGGCTGAAGAACAAAAACCTCTTTCATTTTTTTCAACGGAGCTACGAGCCAGGAGAATCGAAGTCATCTTTGAGGCCTATTTTTCCAGATTTTCAATTTTCCGTTACAGTCCCGATCTTGCAGGAACTGTCACGACCAGCTGGGGACGAATTTGGAGAAACCGAAGGAGGTTTTTGTCCAGAAAATGTCCATATACAATAAACTCTTTCATTTTTCACCCAAGTGTCATCATTTAAAATAAAATCACGTCTGTTCGGACCCCGTTTTTGCAGAAAACCAGTCCGTTTTTCATGGCAGAAAGCTCCAAATTTGGTGGGAGTGGTGGCTATTTTTGGCCGAGGCGGTTAAACCGACTTCCAAAAATTGTTGGGATGGTATATCCTATTTATCTAGATGATTTTAATGTAAAATGGTTGGACCTGTGAGGTTCCAGGAACATGGGCTATGTATGACCAGAGAATATTTCTTGTAATATTTAAATGATCTATCAGTGATGGGCCTGTTTCTTTTACAGGATTCTTGTGTGGTGATATTGGTGGAGTTTATTCTTTGTTAATGTATTTCCTGTCTTCTTCACAATTTGTTTTCAGTTCTTATCATCAGAAGGAGAGTAGTAGAAGCAGAATTTATCAGCAGATACTCTGTTTCTCAGCTTCTGATAATATTTATGTTGATCTTCTAAAAGGCTAGTTTAGGAATTCTTAGCTGCTCCTTTGCCTGTCTTTTTCCTCACCTATTCCTTCCTCAAACAAATGCCATCAACACTTAATTCGATCCAATATTGCCACTACCTTTCCCTGTGAAAGAGATTTGTCCATATCTGAGAGTAAATCTCTTTGTTTAAAGCACAAACTCCATTTGCCCAATGGCCCTCCTTGTTGTTCCAAATCAATCATTTAAAAAACCCAACCCATGTTCTTCATAACTAGCCTAATACCTCTTCAAACAAAGCTATATCAGACAGAGAGATCCCTCTCTGAGTCTTGGAGGGCTAGATCCAAGACTCGAAGTGGTTTTGATGTTGCCTCTGTGTCTGCCTCTGTTAAGAACCAAACATCAATATAGCATACAAAAACCTCTAGAAAAGTACTCAACGCCTTGACAAAGAGATAATATCATATAATAAGCCTCTTTGAGGGGGAAACCTCCTTTTACCCCACTTAAATGTTCAAGTACAAGATGATTCAAAATGAAAATGTCTCCTTGGTATATATAGGAGACTAGGAGGTATAATTACAAATAATGGCCTAAAGTCGACATAAAGTAGGCTTATAATTAAAAATAACATTACTAATCTAGAATTACAACTATTGGCTTAAAGCCGACATAAATGAAATATCATTACTAATCTAATATGTCCCAATTAGGGGTAATGAGCCAACATTAGATCTTAACATGCCCCTCCACTTGAATCAGGTATTTGTCCTGGCAGCGGGTAACTCACGGATGTACGTATAAAGACTCAGCATCTTCCCAAAGTGGAATCTTCGGTTTGGTAGTTTCCTCCATTTAATGAGATACTAGAATGGATCTATTCCTCGGTTAGTGAATTGCCCGTATTGAAGAAGAGTGATGGCTTGGGGCTCAATATAATTTTTTTTTTTTCCTTCCTCGTCAAGTTCTAGCAATATGAGTTTGGTGGGATCTTGTCACCTATAACCTTCTTTAAGCATGAAACATGGAAAATTAAGTGTACTTTCTACCATTGAAGATCTTGAGGCTGACTCCAATTGTATGACATAGAGTACCAATCTTTTGCAACACCTTATAAGGGCCATGAAGTACTTTGGTGATAATTTATTATCCTTCTTGGCTTGCTTGGGGACTATCTGTTTTATATGGTTGTAGTCTTAAAATACCCAATCCCTACTTCAAAAATTATTTCACCACTCTGATGTTGATCTTCTCGTTGTTTCATGCAATTTTGTGCCATAAGTCCGAGGTTGTCCTTTAAGATTTGGAGAATTTGTTATTTGAGTTCTCAATGTGATCTTCTATTGCTTGAACCTTATATTTTTTCTTCTTTTAGAAAAAGTGATGGAAGGAGAGATTGGTATCCATAAGTGCCATAAATGGTGTCATTTTTGACTAGCGATTAATGAAAGAGTGTTATACTACTGCATTCGCCAGGGAGGTAACCATTTGAACCATTGTGTTTGTTTATGAGAACAAAACAAGGTAGCCTTCAGGGCATTTTTCACTATCTGAGTTTGTCCATCGGGATTGAGGATGATAGGATGAGCTATGAGCCAATTGAGTACCCAAACAAGAAAATAATTATGTCCAAAATGTCCATTGAATTGGATCTTTGTCACTACAATAATCTTTGGGTTGCCATGCTTGGCTTTTGAAATAATGTCTCCATGAATGCGGTGGCAATTTGTACTGCTGAAGGATGAGAGTGCACAAAAGTGTGTGCATGCCAGTTAGTCTAGCATCAACAATCACCATGATGACACTCTTTCCTTCAGGACTTTTGGTAACCTGTGTTGAAATCCATGAGCCTCCTCCCAGCGTGACTTGGGATGGATAATGGATTTATGGAAATGCACAGGGTCTTAATTGTTTTCTCCCACCTTATTTGGCAAATACACATTACCCTGGAAACATTTGAACATCGGTTTAAGGCCATCCAAAAAAAAAATCCTTCTTGACTCTTGTGGTAGGTTTTCAAAATCGAGTGCCCTCCTATTGGAGGTGTGCAATTCAATAGTACCTTTTTTGAGTTGGGAGTTCTTACATAGAAATATAAACGATCTTTGTACCATGGTGAATAATATTTCCATGTAAATGTATCGATGCACTAGAATCCTATTTACAACCTTTGAGCGAGAGTCCACACTTTTCGTCATTTTCCATTCTCCCTTGCTTCTATTATTATTATCCAATCGGGTTGGATGATGAGGATAGCACAAAGAAAGGCCTCAACATCTTCATCCTTTCTTGAGGTGCATACATCACCAACCCATTTTGCTTCCCCTTTTTATAGGCGATTTCAAAATCGTAGCCCAATATCTTGGTTACCCATTTTGTTGTTCTTATGAAGATAGTCTTTGTTCAAGTATTTAAAACTATCATGATGCATTTGACCTTGAAGTGCCTACCTATTATTAAGTGGGGGTAGCCATTTTTCAATGCATATGAGAATATTGCCATCTGTTTCCTTCTCATAAATGGGTTTGTGTAAGTCTCTTCCATAGTGGTCAGCTTTCAAAGCTAGGGGCCTTCCTTCTTGCATTAGAATGACACCAATTCCATTTTCTCGGCATCAATTTCCACAATAAGGTTTTTGTGAAGTACGGAGTGAATCAAGGCGAGGTATGCTACATCACCTCTTTAAGTTGTTAGCTTTTAGTTGCCTCTAGAGTCCATGAAAATGCATCCTTCTTAGTTAGTGCCGTTAAAGGTCTTGCTATTCTTCCATGGTTAGAGACAAACTTCGCGGTAGTAACTATTCATTAAAATCCTCTAAGATTTTTTAATGTTTCAGGATAGATCAGAGTCCATCATGGCTAATCTTGTTAGGTCTACCTTGACACCTTCATGAGATACAATATGACCCAAATACTCTACCTCTTTTACTCAAAGAAACATTTGGATGGTTTAGCATATAGTTGTTGCTCCTTTAGTAGTTCTTCTTGTCAACACATGTTGCACATGATCCTTAGAATTTTACTATAGATTAGTATATCTGTCAAAATACTAACCTGAGTATTTTTGGAAGGAAGGGCTTGAAATGGAATTCATCAACCCTTGGGATATTGGAAGGTGCATTTGTAAGGCCAAAGGCATGACCAAAATTCATAATGGCCTTCATGAGTTAGAATCTTTGTTTTGGATATCTTCTTCCTTCATTGATCACGATGATACCACTGAGTGCGAGGAGATCCAATTTTGTGAAATAGGTACTCCATGTAGTTTATCTAACAATTCATCAATCCGCGGGAATGAGGAAACTTATCTTTAATAGTGATCTTGTTAGGCTCTCTATAATCTGGACACATACGCCATGAGCTATCTTTTCTTGAATACCATTACCCTTTAGTGCTGAGTAAGAATTTTGGCTAGATCTAATAATGCCGACCCCTCTAACATTTCTTCAACCCATGCAGCTCAATTTCACTCTTACAGTAAGGGTATCTGTATGGCACGATGTTAGGAGGAACACTCCCGAGGGAATTAGATGAATTCCATGATCATGATTTCAGTGGGTGGGATACCTTTGAGAATATCTTCAAAATACTTTGGAATTCTTATCAATGATCCTTTGAGATCTTGAGGAATAGATGAGCTTAGATGTTTGAACATCTAGTGAGCATATGGTTGTGCATTAATGCCTTGATGCCTTTTCCAATAATTTTGTCATGTTGTTGGGGCCCATCATACGGGCCTCCCTCATTACCTCTAACAATTTCTTTTTCATTCAATAGGGAATTTCATGAAAAGTTCTTGAAAATTAAAAGCCATTGTTCCTAATGATTGTAACCATTGGATTCCTAGTACCATCTGCGACCCCCATGGGTATAGAAATCAGTGGACTATTCATTATATTCCCCATGGTAAAATTGATCTTATTGCATTTTCACAGGCAATTGATAGTTCCTCCATCTGCAATCATTGCTTGAAACTCACGGCCTTGGATATACAAAGCAAAATTGAGATCCTTGGCTAATTTACATTGAATGAAATTATGATCTTGCGAATCAAGTGGGACTATTACCTTTTTCTTTTTTGATGTATCCTTCAATATTGAGGGTTTGAGGGTGCTAATTCCAGCCAATGCATTACGATCTCGTGAGTCCAACTCTTGAGACTGAAATTGCTTCCTCGTTTTCATCTTGAGATGGTTCTTGTTCTTCTTCTTCTTCCTCTTCACAATCTATGTAAGAATA
This sequence comes from Picea sitchensis, assembly GCA_010110895.2. Lineage (NCBI taxonomy): Eukaryota > Viridiplantae > Streptophyta > Pinopsida > Pinales > Pinaceae > Picea > Picea sitchensis. Next base: position 5,025 of record SNQJ01S0117506.1, read on the forward strand.
ATTTCTTCTCCACCACACTTATGTCCCTTACTATGCTAACGTCACAATTAAAGCATAAACCATTTGATTTTATTTCCTCAATTGTTGAGGTGTCAACCTTGTGGGTTGAGGTGTTTTTGGAGGAAAGACATTGTTCTCTCTATAGATGTTAGGATAGGTCATCTAGTAGCCATAGCCATATTTTTACTTTCAACATTTCTTGCCACCTTCAAATGCATTCTCAATGATTTGGGTTTCTGAACCTCATGGTAGATATTATCCTTTAAAAGTTCCTATGAATACATCAATCAAGTTCTCTCATCACATGTGCTCGATTACCTTTATATTCAATATTTGGAGTTCTCAGTAGTAACCGATGCCAGAACCCTTTGCTTGAGATTTATCAATTGGCTAAAGAAGGTATTGCTCCTTGTATCCTCATAGTGTGCTATCATTTCTTAAATGAAAATTGTCCATGTGTGAGTGATTTGCGAGAACAAAGCCATCGATACCAAACAAATTGATTAGGTTCTAAATATAAAACAATTAAAATGCCTTTTGTGTATGTGGCACATTATGGAGATCAAAGAATTGCTCCATTTAGAAGTATCCATGTGATTGGGTCCTTTCCATCAAACTTCCTCATATCAATCTTAGGAACTTGGTTGTTCTTCAAATAAAGTTAGGGTTTCTTCATTCTTGATTCACCTTCCTTGTGTCCTCATCAAGATTTCATGGGATGAATTTTCACTTTTGGGTGTCTTCTGTTACAAAATTTTAATTGCTTCCATGATCTTGCTTCCAGTGAATCCATCTTAGCTTCCATTGAATCCATCTTAGTATCCAACTTAGCTTCCATTGGATATCAACTTAGCTTCCATTGAATCCATCTTAGTATCCAACTTAGCTTCCATTGAATCCCTCATCTCTTGTAGTTCATCTTTGCTAACATCTTCTTTTGCTTGTAAATCATTTGTAATCTACATTTCTTCACCTTCATCAAAGAGTCCAATTAGGATTTTGGAGGCTTATTTGGTGTAGGAGGTCCCTTTTAGGTGGCATGTTGGCCAAATATCACTTTTAGTCTTGATTTTGAGGTGGTTAACTGGGCCAATGTTGTCTGTGTCTCCCAAGTTTGGACTATACGGGTATGAAATTTTCCTTTAGATAGTTCTCTGATATTTATTCTCTCTGCAATGCCCATTGGTCTGATCAAATTGGATGTGCCAGTGTAATTCTGATGTAGCTTCCTCACAACACATGATTTTGGACTTTCCAGGAGATCTCACTTGTATAGAATTTACTAAAGTAATTGATATAAAATTCTAAAACTCCTACCAAAATACTAAAATGTGTCCACGATCAATGCAACCAGTCCCACCAATTTGGATACTCTAGGAAAGAAGTTATGATTGTTTTACACGGAACACGTGTTTATTGACTAACTTCAGGAATAGTCACAAACCCTATCTTACACAAGGTGTATATACAAGTTTAATATGACCCAAAAGATGAAAATTTCACCAAAAATACCTTGATAATTCCTATGAATATACTCCAAGTTTCAGGGTCTGAAACATTACAGAAAAGTGTTTATGAAAAATGCCTCAATGACTCATTTCAGGATGATTCCATAACCCTATATTGGATAAGAACATGTCTCCCGAAATTAAGGCCTCGAGGCACTGAATTTGAACCAGCGTGCCTTGATCCATCTACTAAAAGCCCTTCAGAGGGTTCCTTCTACAAACATTGTATAAGAAAAGTTATGAGTGAAAATTCTGATTGTCTAGGATGTATGTGAAACCCCAAGACAACGAGCTCCGATGCCATATGTTAAGAACCAAACATCAATATAATACAAAAACCTCTAGAAAAGTATTCAACGCCTTGAAAAGAGATAATATGGGATAATTAAGCTATGTAGAGGAAACCTCACACCCCCTTAAATGTTCCAAGTATGGTGATTCAAAATGAAAATGTCTCCTTGGAATGTTCAAGTACAAGATGATTCAAAATGAAAATGTCTCCTTGGTATATATAGGAGACTAGGAGGTATAATTACAAATAATGGCCTAAAGCCGACATAATTAAAATAACATTACTAATATAAATTACAACTAATGGCCTAAGACGACATAAATAAAATAGCATTACTAATCTAATATGTCACAATTAGGGGGTAATGAGCCAATATTAGGGCTTAACAGCCTCACAGCCTTGGGCAAATTACAGAGTGCTAACACCTTACACGCGAACTTCAAAGCAAGTTAAAATTCTGGTGCATTTTAGGCACAGAATTATGAATAGTTGGTTTGTATGGAAAAAAAGTGATATATGGAAAAGTTTTTGGTTTTGGTTTTAACCTAAACTTTGGATTTATTAGTCTAATTTGGCCTTTTTAAGTCAAAATTGGTTCTCGGCCTTATCACAGGTTTTGGTTTGGTTTTATTAAAATTTTGATAAAAAATTATTGGCCTAAGGCCAAGCTCAACACCGAGAGCTATTCTTCATATCTTGAAAGCCACACACCTGTAGTCATCAACAACACAAGTCATTTACCAAAGAAACAACATATAAGCCAATGCCCATGAGCTAGTGCCAAACACAAGTGATAGCCTTTGGCTCACATCATTGATTTTATATTGTAATCATGTGTATATTTAAACTCTAAAGAATTTTTTTCCTTCGTTGATGTGGGACTAATCTCCAAGATATAAAAAATATATAAAACACAACTTCTAAACCCTATGCCAGGTGCCTGAACCAGATTCAAGGTGTCAAATGCAAGGAAAGCATGCATGCATAAAGGGTAATTAGGTGCCAAGGCGAATGTACAGGTTTCCAAAAGATGTGATCTTGTTTCTGTTAGTTCTAAAACTCAGGCTGCATATGCCCATGATAGAAAATCAAAGAAATATGGCCCTAAAATGCCATTTGTCCAAATGTATGTCCGCCAAGAATCTTGTTGTCGTCAATAGAAGTTGTTGTTTTAGGATATTTGATTATCTGCTCGATCTGGCAAGATGCCTTCGTAATGAAGGAATATATGTGAGCATGCTCTGAAAGCATAAAAAATCATTTGAAGAGTGCGTAGATGGGAAACTCAACTTGACGTTGTTATGAGTTTTCATATTCAGTACTCTTCACCTTCGCATGTTTTATCGCGCACTGCACATACTCGATTGGAAGTAGTATTAAGTGCATCAGGGCCTAGATATTGTTGGGGAACTATTCCCAGTCTCTGTGTTTTGTCAATTCCAAAATCCATTCTTCCATTCTTGCCAGGTGCCAAGAGTTGATGCGTAGGTGTAACATTGAGCTGTAAGCTCTCCTTATCAGTATTTGCAGTCAAACTTCACAATATCCAAATCAATCTAGAAATAAAAAGAAGGAGCCGATGAATAGGTTCTTGTAGTTTTAGAACTATATCACAAAATATACGAAGAATTTCTGGCAGTTCCTGTTATTAAAAAATGAGGTGGAAAAGTTTGTTGGTTTCTTTTACACAACTACTCTAGGGGTGTTTATTCCCAACACAGGACGCAGTATACAGGGTGCTACTTCACATTGTCTTGGACAGAGCTTTGGAAATATGTTTGAGATTATTTTTGCGAATGAGAGAGGAGATTCAAGGCATTTCTTATACTCTGTTTAAGACCACAAATGTTGCTAATATTCCCATAACGAAGAATCACTTCAAGCTAAGAGATCAAGATCTTAGATTATGTAAGGAACGACCTGATTCACCTCAAGGATCACATGTAGTTTCCACTCCAGGGTCATGGTCTAAAATGAACCCAATAACTGATAGGCCAAATGGAAAACGTCCTGCTGAGGCAGGACTGTCAAACCTTTCAGCAAAAAGAAGTCAATAATTTCTCCTTCATATCAAGGTACTAAGGCAAGAAAAATGGATGGATGTCTTGTCAAAGTGATAGGTGCAACAACCATGCACAAGGCTAAGAAATATGATAATGAACATGCCAATAATGTAAAGCTATGACAGTCTAAAAGGCCAACAGTTGTAGCACATTTCAATCATACTAATGGTCTGAGTCATTTTATTTTTTTTCAGGGCACATCATCTTGTCATGGAGGATTAAATTAGTGTCAGGAGGAAAATGTGGTTATAGTCTTTAGTGCTCCAAACTACTACTACTAATCTAGGAACATGGAAGCCATCATAGAGGTTACAAGTCCTCCTTTGCACTGTCATATGTGATGTGTTAAAAGAGGGAAAAAGATAAAAACATATAGTCACAGTTTCCTCAAATCTTGAATCTTCAACAAACTTGTGCCTTCAAATCTCTCCAGTTGTTCCTTTAAAAGTCACGAGATTCATTTTTCAAGGAAAAATTGGTTATAATAGACATATATATCTTATATTTAGTGGAAGATATTTTAATCTATCCTAAATCCATTCAAAGACATAGTTGGCAATCAAAGGAAGTAATTTCAGGTATCAGATTTGTAGGGTACTTAGCACAAGGAAAGGGGGCAACTTGGGCTGCAAACCAGGAAGTAGTTGAACATTCAAAGGGTGTCCAACTTAGAAATTAGAAGAAACAATATCGAGAGGATATTCCAAAAGAATTATAGCATTCAGTGAAGTCTTTTTCATCATTTCGAGGTAGAAAATTAGGCATTCAAGTGCATGTGGCAGTAATTCAATAAATGAAGATCATATCCAAATCCTCATATAAACCAATTATCCATCCTTTATAGGCACAGATAATCACTTTGACTAAGTTTCCTACATATCAACTGGTTATAGTTGGCTCTATAGAAAATCACATCCCCATATTGAGTAATAAGGATAAGATTCTCTAGCATATTTATGATTGCATCAAGATATTATTGGCTCGAAATCCACCAGGTTCCAAGTCAATGATGAAATTAGCAAGAGGAGAGAAGATTGGCATATCAAATCGAGTTGTAAGGTACTTTTTGGAGCATCAGTCATAGATATCAGGGAGGATCTACCATATGGAAACCATATGACAATCATTTGCTGGAGACAATTTTCATGATAAACATTGTCATGTTTTGTAAATTTGTGATGTAATTATTAGCTCCAAGTTTCATAATTGAAATCTTTCATGTAATAGACTTATAAATACAGTTTTGAAATAGAAAACAAGGGTTGGAACTTGTTGAAGGGATACTTTCCCAAATATTGTAATGAGCTCATAGAGCCTCTATTCTTTCAAATTTGCAGGGTTACAAGATCATAGTGTTTCAGGATTCATGTTCCATGGCTATTGGTGAAGTGCTTCTCCTATAAATTGTTTCTCTATTTTCATATGTTTTTCCTTTCCTTATTATCTTGTATAATTTTTAAGAATAAAATTTGTTGAAATATACACTCTAATTCATGATGGAGATAATATCAATGTTTTCTTCTGATATTTAATGGAAGAATTCTTCATTGCTTTGTTGCTAAATTGATCCTTTCTCTTTTCTTCTATCTCACTTCATTTAAATTTACCAAATCCAGTAGTATGTCTACCTTGCCCTGTTTCATTTGAGATTGATGCTTCTGCAAATTGATCACCCCGACCTCTTTGACTCCTTTTCCCAGTGGTTTTCCCTCATTGTTTTAACCAAGCATTTAAAAAAAAAAACCAAATCTATCATAACTAGCCTAATATACTATTCCAAACCAAGCTAGATCAGACAAAGAGATCCCTCTCTGAGTCTTGGAGGGCTAGATCCAAGACTCGAAGTGGTTTTGATGTTGCCTCTGTGACTGCCTCCGTAGCCTTGGGAAAATTATAGAGTGATAACATAGTGGCGACTCCACTGGGGATGAGCTTTCAAGTTCTTCAGGAAAATATATCAAGTTTAGATTTGACTTATGATGGTGAACAAAAGCCAAACATAGGAGGGTTGTACCATTCACCTGGCGACTCCATTGTTCAAGATCCTGAGATTTAAAATTTTAGAGTGACTTCACTACCAAAGAATCCATATTTCATAGCATTGATGGTGATCCAAGATGACAGGGTATGTGGCAAACCCTCTCTCTGGTGAAATATTACAAACTTTGAGGGATGAGTTAGCAAAATTTCAGATTGATGAATTTTCTCAACAACAGTATTTTTTTGTTTGAAATCTAGTCGATTCACACCTGAAGGTAAAAGTTGTTTTCTTGGTCTAGTTGCTGAAAGATTAGAAAATGAATTTGAACTATTGGTTGTTCAATTTGAGTCATATGAGTTCCAAGGTCCTAAAAATTTCTTGGAAAGTCTTCCTCATCCAAAAAGAGAAGAAATTGTTATACCATTTGATTTGCAGATAGAGGAAGGATATGGTTGTGAGTCAGATTTTGTTGAACTGGAATCAAGGATC
>SNQJ01S0117506.1:11367-25507 GCA_010110895.2 Picea sitchensis
TTTGACTTATTTCTTTTTGTCTATGGATTCATCTTTCACTACAATTCCTAAAAGTACAATCTCTTGAAATTGTTCCTCATTTACCTATCCTTCTTTTCTTTTAGTTATTTTCCAAACCTTTCTATATATGAGATCTTTCTTTTTATCTATAGAATTTTCTTCATCTCGTTTTATTTCCAATCTTGCAATCTCCGGGACCTGGTCTTTTTTCACCTGTTCTTCGTGTTTTCTTATCCATACTTTCTTATATATGATATCAGTGTTCTCTTTCATGGAAGTAATGATCATGCTTCTACAATCACTAACTATGTGTCCATAGTTATGACATTTGTAACATTCAATGTTACGGGGGGCCACATAGGCATTTATTGCTTGAACATTTCTTTTATAATCCCTGCAATCTGCAACCTTATGTCCAAAATTAGTACAATAAAAAAATGACCATAAAATAAATTTTCATACCTAGGAGTGAATGATATTCTTTGTGGTGTAGTCCTTCTAAATTTCTTCCTTGACTGATCATGATCATGATTGAAGCTCATTTGTGGCTTGACCATTGAGGGTCTTCTTGAACATGTATCTTCAATAGTTTTATTAGATTATGGTTGACCACGATTGCTTCCTTTGAGTACTTTTGCATAACTCTTTCTATTTTCTTCATTCTTCTTTTATAGCAACCTAGAGTGTTTCTGTTCATTCTCTATGACTGATGTGGATGCTTTTGTCTCTTCAACATTCTTGTTGAGCTTGATGATTTTACTTCTCAATGTGACAACCTGTTCTTCAAGATTCTCAACCTCTTATGCTTTATTCATTATCTGAGACTTCATGAATTATTATGTTATTTTCACTTCTTCAAACTGGATTTTTAATGTGATTATTTCTTGTTCAAGTCCTTTCTCTTCTTTACCAAACTCTTCCTCAATATGGTTTAAATCATTAGTTATTTCCTTAATATGATTTGTAAATATCTTCTCTCTCATTTCTGCTTCTTCCTTCTGTGTTGCTATGTTGGCTTCCAAATACTTCTTTTGATATTCAAGATTTTCTTCGATATTTATGGCTTCTTCTAGCTAAGTTCTTCAGTTCTTGATGATCTCTTGGGATTCTTCAAAAATGTGAACACTTTCCTTTTGTTTCATCAATTCTTTCTTGAGTGACTTATTTTCTTCTCTTAGTTCATCTAAAGAACTAATCAATTCTGCTTCATAATTGTCTTCCTTTTCAATTAGTTTTTATGTCTCATTTCCTTCATGGCATTATATTTCAAGATGTTTGTGTTTTTCACAATTAAAGAAAAACAACATACCTCTGGTGATTATGTACTCTTCACCTTTTGAATCTGTTTAACATGGTGAACACAATTCTTCTTGATCTATATCTGCATCTTCGTTGGAATTTTCCGAATCTATGATGGGTGAAGAATATATGTCATATAACTTATCCCAAAGTTATTTGGCTGATGAACATTTACCAACTTTTTCTCTTATCGTATTAGGTAATCCTTCCGGGATGAAATCCATTTCTATTTTTTTATTCTTCTTCAATTCCTTCTTGGCTGCAGTATTTTCCCTTTTTGAACTAACATGTCCTTTAAAAAATGATAGCCAAATATAATGCCCCTTTTCCTATAAAAATACTTTCATCCTTCTGCTCCACATCTCATACTTTAAACAATTCTTACCATTAAACATTGGTACTCCATTCTCAGAATAATCCATGATCTCCTTCTAGTGGTTAAATTGTTTCCTGAAGGAACCTGCTTTGATACCAATTGTTGGATTACTGAGAGGCAGGGTGAACCAGTAATAGAGAAATATAATCATTTTTCACCAAAACATGTGTGTATTATATAAATGTAGCATTATCATCCAATAGTTGTAGAGTAAGTAAACAATGAACAAATGAGAAATCATACACATACACATTACACCATGTTTTACATGGAAACCCAAAGTGGGAGAAAACCACCTAATGCTTTTTCTTATATGTCTTTAAGAATTACATTCATTGGAAGCACCAACTTCCTTTTCTTTCCATCTGAAACTGGAAGGAGACTCCAACCCCCTAGTTTCTTAGGATACAACCTGAGGGAAGATCCAACTCCCCAATTCTTTGGCTACAACTAGAAGGAGGCTCCAACCCACTAGTTTCCAGGCTACAACCTGAAGAAAGTTCCAAATCCCCAATTCTCTGGCTCCAACCAGAAGGAGTATCCAACCCCCTAGTTTCTTAGGTTACAAACTAAAGGAAGCTCCAACTCCCCAATTATCTAGCTACAACCAAAAGGATTATCCAACCCCCTATGTTCTCTAGCTACAACTAAAAGGTGGATACAACCACATGTCCTTGCCTCGTCCAACCCCCCTAAAATAAAAGTAGAATGATGGAACCACTGTCACACTATCACTGTGAGATATACTGTTGTAAACCTCTACCAATTTCATCAACAATGCACCAACCTGTACCAAACAACCTGTAATCATTTTGTACCATAAACAAGTGCATCAACAATGCACCAACCCATACCTCAACCTATAATAATATTGTACCATAAAAAAGTGCATCAACCCTGCACCAACCTATACCTCAACCTTTACCATCAATGAGTGCATCAACCATGCACCAAATATGTATCAATCATGCATCAAATACACATAAACTATGACTCATAAATATGTACCAACATCATCAACTATACACCTCATGTGTGTGCCAACTCATCAACTACTTGTCTCAACCATGTACCCAACATGTACCTCAACCATATACCAAATGCATATACCAATATAACCATCAAAATTTGTCTATAATTACATCACACTATCCATAACCAAATACCATAAATCATTACATCAAACCATGTGCCACAACCTCAATATTATACAACCTCTATCTGTAACATACCTCAACCAAAATCCCTCATCAATTTCATCATCCAAATCTGATTTGTAACTCTGTAATAGGCCTAGTGTATATGATCACATACCTGCAAACCTTCCTTAACTTTAACAAAAAGAGACAAGCATTTTATCAAACTTTACTTTAGTCTCACATGACTAATTTTGGATTAATCAAAAACCCTAACTGTAAATAATCATAAATATGTACATGTAATGAATAGATATTTGAAAATGGTACACAATTTTCTTTGGTTTCTTTTATGCAATTCCTCTATATTTCACTACTTGGAAGCACTTAGAAAAGTAGTTATAGAAAAGATGGCATACCTTGTTGAATTATGGCTTATTCTAGAGATCGAACTTGTAGAGAATTACTCACACAGAATATTTATTGTATATATCTGAAAATAGTAAAAAACATTCTAAATGTTGTACTCTAACCAATACATTTAGTCTTACTTAATTTTGATCTGTTATGAAGAAGTTATGACGTTTTTACCCAAAACACCTAATTTAGACTAGTTTCAGGAATAGCCACAAACCCTATTTTCCATGGAGTGTAACTCCAAAATACAATGACCCACAAGCTCACATTTTTATCACAACTAATTGGATATGTTTCCTCAATAGCCTCCCAATTTCCTATTTTGAATCATTTTAAAAATATATATATATTGAAAATGGTGAGATGACCTATAAATAACATACCTTAGAAAACATCATCAAAAGAATTTATCCTCCCTTGAATTTCAGCCTTCTTTACTTCACCTTCCCTATAAAATTTGTCTTAGATATCCTTTGGTTACCTCAGTCACCTGTAGATATTTAATATGCTTAAGTGTGATTAAAATGAGAGACCTTTGCCTCTTATTTATACTTTTATGTATCTTCCTCAAGGGGTTACCTTTTAATCATCTTAACCCACTTTCATTTTTTAAGGGATAACCCACTTCTAACCACTTGTCCACTTAGTAATTTCTCCATTAACATTATTATTTAAATAATATCTTTTTATCCACTTTGACTTATAGTACACTCATCACTTCACTTTATTATTTACCTTCTAAAATCTCTTAAACCACTTTCCTTATTTTAGGGCTAACCCACTTCTAACCACTTGTCCACTTAGTAATTTCTCCATTAAATTTANTAGTACACTCATCACTTCACTTTATTATTTACCTTCTAAAATCTCTTAAACCACTTTCCTTATTTTAGGGCTAACCCACTTCTAACCACTTGTCCACTTAGTAATTTCTCCATTAAATTTATTATTTAAATAATTTATTTTGTGTCCAGTTTGAATTATAGTACACTCATCACTTCACTTTATTATTTAAACAATTTCTTCTTTTCAACCACTCTAACTACTTTGACCTTTTGGGGGTTCTAGATGACTCATGAGGGTTCTCCATTTTCACATAGCCGTAACTCTCTAACCGTGAGGAGTTATGTGATGTTCCACTTACCATAGAAAATGGAATGACATGTACTATTCATATAGAATAGTATTACCTTAAAATATATTAAAAATCATACCATTATACATAAAACAAACTTGATTCCATTACCCAAACCTTTGTGCTACTGGAATTCACTACCAGACTTTCTTCAAGGGTTTACATCAATGAAAACCAACCTAAATAATAAAAAGTGTTAACTAAAAAAGAGTTGTTCATTTGAGAAGTGCTAACAAAATTTATACACATTGGTCTCCACCTTACTCAACGAGTAAATTTTATGCATCTGAAGATTCCATGAGTGGTATAGAGGTGTCTCCTGTTAGGCACCAAAGAAGAAGAAATGAATTGGAAATTTTGCAAGGAGAGTTAAGGAAGCTTATGCCACCATCCTTTTATGGTAAAAGATAAAGGGACTGTGATTTTCAAGCATGGGTTCTTGGACTTAGGAGGTATTTTCAATTGCATAAATACTCATCAAACCTAGAAGCTAGAATTGCCACATACCATTTACATGGAAAATTTGCTATGTGGTGGTATCTTCTGAAGCAAGTTGAGAACATTAATGAGAGCAGGATCACTTGGAAGAAGTTCAAGCGATATTTCCAAGAGTACCTTTTGGAGAATTTATATGAAAATAATATGCAACATTTCTTTGAATTAAGGTTGGGAAGCATGACCATGACAAAATATGAAAAGAAGTTCTCGGGATTTTTGAAGTACGTAGGATTTATCAAAGATGAAAAAGTGAATATACATAGGTTTTTAAGTGGACTACCATCATTTTATAAGGAAACGATTCAATATGGTGATCTTAAGACTCTGACAGAAACCATCAGGAAGGATAAGTACCTATATGAGAAAGGAAAGGGAAGAGAATCCATGCAGAAATCTTGGAAGGATAAGAAGAAGGAGATATCTGATTAGAGGAGGAAGGGGTTCAAACCTCCTTTCAATAGAAATATCCCTAATAAAAATCAACAAGATCATTTTTCTAAGGATGAATGCAAGAAATAATATTCCTTTGGGAAAAGAGGAAGACCACCAATCCAATGTTGGTGGTGCAAATAAAATTACCTATACAAGGACTTCCCTCATAGAGGAGATAAAGCAAATACCATGCATAACATCCAAGAGACTACAACAATGGAGGACATGGGAAAGATATATGGAACCTTGTAATCTTATTGCTATTTTAATTGATTCAAGAGAAATTCATTGTTACATTGATCCTAAAATAGTACTAGATAGATTAGATTTGGAGAAAAGTAATCTTGAAAAGTCAAGTTTGGTTCAGCTAGACATTGGAACCAAAAGAAGGATCAATGAGGTTGTTTGGGGTTGTCTAATAAATATGAATGAAGTGAGTATTAATGTTGATATGAATCTCATACCGTTAGGATCTTATGATATCCTAATAAAAATGGATTGGTTGGAACAACACCATGTTGTCCTAGATTGTCATAACAAGACCTTTACATGTCTTGATGAAGAAGAAAAACAGAGAACTAAGAAACGAATTCCAAGACCAAATTCTATAAGGGAGATTTCATCCTTATATTTGAAGAAATGTTTTAGGAAAGGATGTCAATTATATGAAGTTCATGTGGAAGAACCAAAAAATAAAAAAGGGCCAAGCCTTGAAGATTTTTTGGTACTGCAAGAGTTTGAAGATGTATTCCAAGAAATATAAGGATTTCCACTGAAGAGAGAGATACATTTCGCTATTGATTTAGTACTAGGAGCTTCCCTAGTATCAAAAACACCTTAAAAAATGAGTACACTTTAATTGAAAGAATTACAAATGTAGCTAGAAGAATTATTGAGGAAAGGGTACACATGCTGAAGTGTTTCACCTTGGGGAGAACCAATACTCTTTGTGAAAATAATGATGGACCATTGAGGTTGTGTGTTGACTTTAGATAGATGAAGGAAGACATGGTAAAGAACAAATACCCTCTACCCAGAATTGATGACTTCTTTGATCAACTAAGAGGGGAAAATATATTTTCAAAGATAGACTTGAGATATGGATACCACCAAGTAAGAATCAAGGAAGAAGACATCAATAAGACAACGTTTAGAACCAGGTATGGACATTATGAATTTGTAGTGGTTTGATTTGGAATGACCAGTGAACCAACTATCTTTATGTTTTTAATGAATGGAATATTAAAAAATTATATGGATAAGTTTTTCATTGTGTTCTTGGATGACATACTTATTTATTCTAAGTCCGAGTAAGAGAATGAACATCACTTGAGGTTGGTTTTGCAAGTGTTGAGGTAAAATCAATTGTATGCCAACCTTAATAAGTGTTATGTTTACCAAGAAAAAATATATTATTTGGGGAATATTATTTCAGAGCAAGTTATAGTGGTAAATCCAAAAAATATTGAAGCCATTAGAGGATGGCTAACACCCAGGAATGTTTTAGAAGTCATATATTTTTATGGGATTATACGAATACTATAGGAGGTTAATAGTAGGGTTCTCTAAGATTTCTCATCTCATCACTTCTTTAAAAAACAAGGGAATCAAATTTCAATGGACAACTGAGCGTGAAAAGAACATAAATTTGTTGAAAGAATTGCTTTCTAGTGCACCTATTTAAAGATTGCTGACCCAAATGAGAATTTTGTGGTATGTAAAGATGCATGCAAGGAAGGACTTGTTGGATTCCTCACTCAAAATGGACATATCATTGGTTATGAGTCTAGAAAACTCAAATAACATGAGAGGAATTATACCACACATGATTTCGAGCCTGCTTCCATAGTTCATGCATTGGATATGTGGAGATATTATCTCACAGGAAAGATATTTGAATTAAGGATGGACCATATTGGTCTGAAATATATTTTTGAATAGCCAATTTTGAATGCCAGGAAACAAGATGGTTAGAATTTTTAAGTGAGTATGAATTTGGCATCAAGCATATCAAGGGAAATCAAAATAAATTTGTCAATGCACTCAGTAGAAGAGTACACCTCAGGAATTCTACAACTGTTAGTATGTGTTATCCCCATTTTGTGGGATATATAAGAAGATTATGTCTCGAGTATCTCAGGTTGCAAATATGGAGTGCCGAGATACTACATGACTAGCAGTATCCTTTTTCATAGATGGAGACCCTTCTCACCACCATTGAGGTCGTAGATTTTAATATGGCATACACCACAAAATATGGCTTCCGAGATGCAATGGGCCTTGTTCTGTGAGGTACAAGTTAGGTATTATGTTGTATCTTAGACTACTTTAAATTTCATCATATTTGCTTGGATGTTATGCCTTTTTCCCTGTTTCACCTTGGTGGTTAACATTGTGCCCTAGTAATTGGTCTTACTGGGGGATATGTTTGATACTAAGAACTCCGTTTAATATCCAGGTACCATTCTCGACCATTACTTACCACTTTCATTCACTAATTCCCCCCCATTTCCTTATCTCTTCAAATTTTTAGGGTGTATTAACCCAAGAAGGGGTTGTCCCTCATTATATGGGAAGAAGGGGATGAAGGCCCAGAGGGATTGATGTTGGATAAAATTTAAAATCCTATATATAAACCTTTTAGATGCTTCACCCAAGGATCCCCTCTAGAAAGAAATGAAATTATTATCTGTAAAGAGAAGGGGACCCACAAGAATAATGATTAAGAATTCTTAAAATGTTAGTTTTAGGATAGGATGTATCATCCCGAGTCATCCTATCATGTTCATATATATCTAGTGGTATGAAATTTCCATCATCTGATCACCAAGCCAGGGTAAGGGCTCTCAGTTGCATGGTTGAAAGAAAGGGGGTTTTATCACGATCCATCATTCCCATTTCCACTAGGTGTTTGTGAGTGCCACTGTCATCATCTAGACACCATGATAGGACAATGGCCTTCAACTTGTCCTTAAAATACGAAAGAAAAAAAAAAGGAAAAATGATGGGCTTGGAAAAATTTCATTGCAAGCAAAGGTGCCAAACACCCTCTACAAAGGCACCCATGAATGAGACACTACAACATGTTTTATGTCATGAACCCCATGCCCATTGAGTCTTTACCCTTAACCACTTCATCCAATTTAAATGGATTAGAGAGGGATCTATTGGAAACTCTCCTTGACCTAGGGAAAGACCTACCCAATAGGAAACCTCGTCAACCCTCCCATATCCAAGCTTGTAAAGTCGCATAATGTCTTTGATCACTTAATTGTTTGACATGGTTATATTTGATGCACATTCTTAGGTGGCTCATTTATTGAATTGATTTACTTATCATGATATTTTTACTTGAGATCCTTGGAGAGCATGCTTATTTTTCTTTCCAAGACCAAGTTGGTGGACAGTTTCAGAGGAACAAGCCTATCCTGGGATTCCATGGGGATTTAAGCCCATAGGCGGATGTCATTGCCAAGGGCTTGCATGCTGGATGAGAGAGATGAAACTTTAGAGGCCTATAATATGACTTAGAAAAAAAAAMATAACCCCTACATGGTAAACGTTTTTCCTAGGAGAGGRAAAACATCATTTTTAGGAGAATGACACCATCTATGGGGGCTAGGGTTTGGCGGTGAGATTGCCACTCATTGGCACATGCATATTTTGAGGAGAATTGGGATTTTCCCATGAAGAATGTGACTTGGATTCTTTAAATGTGGCTTTGGGAAGCATAACTACACTCCTCCAACACCAATGACTTGCTCCTAGTGCCAAAACATCCCCTAAAGGGGTGATGCCTCTCTAAATTATGGTTTGTTTTTTTGGAAAAACGAATTTTAAGTGAATTGTTTAATATTATTTTGTAAAAGGGGAAACATTAGGGTGTTGACCCATAGTATTTAGATTTACCCTAAAATTATGTGGAAAAACTATCTTAGTGACATTTTGTATAAATAGAGATAATAAGATCTCATTTTAATCATCGTATATCTCCCATTTGGAGAGGCCTTGGAATGAATTTTTCTCTAGAATTGGAGGATTTTCTCTCTTTTTCTTATTGTTATGGTTTGTTCTTGCTATTGATGGTGAAAATTTATGATCTATTATTTGATACTCTTTCTTATGCATGTGGATGGACTTAACTTGGAAAATTAGGGTTTGATCTAGCTTATTGTGGAATTGGTAAGGGAAAAATATACATTTATTGTCTTTTGTATTGCTCTTTCCATAATTATTGTTGATTAAAACCCTTGGAGGAGTACAAGGGCATACACCCTCTCCAAGGTTTGTTTACTTGTTCAATAAAGGTCAATTTTCACA
This sequence comes from Picea sitchensis, assembly GCA_010110895.2. Lineage (NCBI taxonomy): Eukaryota > Viridiplantae > Streptophyta > Pinopsida > Pinales > Pinaceae > Picea > Picea sitchensis. Next base: position 20,981 of record SNQJ01S0117506.1, read on the forward strand.
AGGTGTCTTAGAGAACTACGGGAGTGCACACCTTCCAAGGTAACATTGGTTTGTTTTACAAACCCTAGGGAGTAAAATGGCTTACAACACTAGGGATTTGTGGATCAAACATTTTCATCCAAGTTTCACTTCTCATGGTCAAATATTTTTCAAGGTTGTTCAAAGAGAATTACAAGGGCATACACCCTCTTGGCATCTCTTAGATTGACTTAGCTACACTTGTGAATTACAAGGGAGTACACCCACAAGTTCTTATCCAAGACATCTCTTCCATTGACCCCATAAACCAAATAGTAAGGAACTAATCTTCTTCAAGTTTGCATTGGAGATATAAAATCTTAGCATTGGTAAACATGACAATTTCACTTTTTCATGCTCTCTCACCTGTATTGTATACTTGATTCTACGAGCATCCTTGCCTCCTTGAGGCATCCTCCTTCTCCAATTTTTTTTTCTTCTATTAAAAAACTAACCCTGCATCCATAAGGATGAAGAAACCCTAACCTTTATAACCCTAATATCACATAAAATAACCCTAGACTTAAGCTAGAATTTTTCCCTCTTATTTTACTTGTTGCAGTGCACTTTTGATCAACTTTTGGGAAAGTTTCATTGGGTAATTTTGATGTTGTGATGCATTATATGTTACATCCATAAGGATGATAAATTCTGTACAATTTTTTTTTAATTAAAGCCTTGGTTGACTGCTCAAGTTTCATACTATTTGTGCAAGCTAGACTAGTCATTGTTGGTTTACCTATTGCATATTTAAAAGAACTTGTTGTAGATTTTATTGCATCCTCTGTTATCGTTACATTAATTATAATCAATATTGTTTGATAAATGAAAATTAGGGACAACAATATTAAATTTCTTTTCCACCTAACATATTTTATGCAACCTTGTCTTTTCTTGTGTCTCGAGCAAGTATAATCACTTTTGCAGGTACCCAAAGACTTGGCAGTCTTAAAAAATTATAGAAATGAGTCATCAAATCCACTTTCCTCTTTCCTTATTTACCTTTAGGGGGGAACTTATATTCCTTCCATTCCATATGTCTCAATCCCCCCATGGTCACTGAGATCATCTCCTTAGAGTGACCTAGTCGCCCTTGAAGTGTGGGAACTATATCGAGGTGACATTGGGTACAATGTCGCTTATGTTGTCTCCACTTGGTGGTTGGGTCAGGAGTTTCCCAAACTACAACTTGTGTGATAAAAATATGCATCAATCAAATTTAAAGAGAAAAACTTTATATTTTGTTGTTACAAATCAACAATACCTATAGGTAAAATAAATTTTACAGCCATAAAATGTACAGTAGAAAATTAAAGAGTATGATATTAAGGAATATGGATTACCTGTGCATAATAATAGAATTTATGTTCTTATTTCCAGAGAACTTATTCATTTGGTATTAAAATAAATGCATAATGTTCCATATGTCGGACATCCTGGTTACTAGAAAATAATTGTAGCAGTTAGAAGCCAATTATTTTGGCCATGAATGAAGAAGGGTTTTGTTGATTACATTGCCAGATTTATGGAATGCCAGAGAGTAAAAGTTGAGCATATACACCCAACGGGTTTGCTTCAACCAATGCCAATTCTAGAGAAGAAATCGGAAGTGATAACCATTGATTTTATAACTAAATTACCTGGGACAACAAGGAACCATGATTCCATAATGGTAGTTATGGAAAAATTGACAAAGGATGATCATTTTGTTCCTATGAAAATGACTCATACAACAACTAGTATTTCAGAAATTTGCATTAAGGAAATTGCCAGGTTACATGGGATACCTAAGGAAATTGTTTCAGACAGAGACACATAGTTTACTTCAAATTTCTAGAGGGGTTTATTTAACATATTTGGTAAAAATCTGAATTTTAACACAACATACCATCCACAGTTAGATTGGTATACAAAAAGAGTCAACCAAGTGATTGAATACATGTTGAGAATGTATGTGATGGATAAACCATCTAAGTCGAAATATTACTTGCACTTGGTTGAGTTTTCCTATAATAATGGGTATCAATATTCATTGAATATGAACCAATTTGAAGCTTTGTATGGTAGGAAATGTGACACTCCAATGAGTTGGGACAACCCAACAGACAAAGTGGTACATGGGCCAGAATTTCTCAAGGATATGGAAGAACAAATGGTTAGAATTAAGAATAATTTAAAGCCAGCTCAATATTGACAACAAATTTATGAAAATAAGAACAAGAGAACTAGAGAATTTAATGCGGGGGAGCATGTTCTTTTAAAAGTGAATCCTAAGAAGAGCTCAATAATGTTGGGAACTTGTACAAATCTAGCAACCATATTCTGTGGTCCATTTGAGATATTGGACATAATAGGTCCAGTTGCACACATTCTTGCATTTCCTACTTCCATGAATGTGCATAATGTATTTCATGTCTCTTTTCTAAAAAAGTATGTACATGACCCTAACCATGTTATTGATTATCATTTTATTCAGGTAGAGACATAGTCATATTTTCATGTCCAACTAGTGCACATATTGGAAAGAAAAGTCAAAATGATTCAAAATCGAGTTATAGAGATGGTAATTTTCCAATGGACCTGCTAGGATCCTAAAGATGCTACTAGGGAGCATGAAGATGCCATGCATGTAGAGTACTCATGACTTTTTACATAAAATATGAAATTTTGATTTATGTTTTCTATATGCACTGAGAACGGTGAGAACGGTGCCAAAATAAGGGGGAGGGGAATGTGATACCCTAGTTTTAAGTCCCCATATTAAATAATGTATTTTTTTTATTTGATGAAAGGTCAGAGTTCCCAAACAATTAAATAGGCCAACATGCCTAGGAAATGCAATGTTTTTATCATTGTTAAATAATAAAATACATCACTGACTACTAGATAGACAAGGACAAGATTTATAGGGGGATATGATTCCACGAGAGAGGGGGATTAAGGGAATAAGTCATTTTATCATATTTTATTTACTCATAATTGTTTTAATCGAGAGAAGTGATTACATGATATTCTTAGGGAAGGTCATGTGGTTATTGATTTCCAGGTAATTATATAAACCCATCTTGTGGGTTGTTTGGGGGTTATTCTCCATACACACATTCACATTTTCATTCATTTTTTGTCATTCATCCTTGGTCTTGTTTGGGAAAGGAAAAACGAATTTCTTGGACATAAGCCATTGTTGGATGATTGTAGTGATGACTGGTGTATTCTGTCCATGAATTTGTGCTTGCATTCTTGAGATGCATTGACATGTGATAAATTTTATTCACAGGTGTGAATCCTGAAAGTCCTAGCATGGAGATTCTTGACCATATTCATTGGATCCCTAGAAGGAGGTGGATAACTTGCAGGACTATGTGGTAGGGAAGGGGATCCATTCTATTGGGTTGTGAATGATGGAGAGAAGAGAGTTGGTGTACTTTGAATTGGTGTGTGTTGAAGAACCTATGAGAGATTGAGTGATGACTAGTTTGGGAAGCTGAGTGACACCCTAAAACCATCCTTATGGATTCATGGCCCTCGGTCGGGGGTGACCTGATGTTGAGACTTGGAACAATAGTGTCTACGTTTGGGTGGAACATCCTTGGTCTACAACTAGTTGGTGAACCATTTTGTTAAAGATAAGTTATCTTTGTCATGTGTTTTTATGTTGTATATTTATTTTTGTAGTGTATTAATTAATATCTCTTATATGTGTATTTTATAACACACATGCTTGTTGGTTATTGCTATGCATGGCATGTTTAAATATTCTTTTATACTGCATCATGGATATTTATTATTGCATGTGATGTTATCATGTTTCCTTCACGATTCTTTAATAATTAAATGGTATCATAATCCAAAATTATTTTGGAAGTGATTTTTTAGGTAGCATGCACGACCTGTGGGTGGATGGGTACATAACATTCTTGAATATACCTACTTCTAGGGCCCATGTCCATTGTGTGGAAACAATTATGGACCCATTGATATTAATATATGTTCTGAGATATCCAACACTATTAACATAATGAAATGTATTCATGAGGATCCTCAGTTCCCTTATATCGGTTGGCCAAATCGAAGTCAACGATAAGATAGAATCAGACCTTTATGAACTCTACTACCTGCACCCAAATTTGAATATTAGAGAAGTGGGTATCCCACCACTAATTAAGGGTCCTTGAACCACTGCAGCCATGACATGAAGTATATGCTCTACAAGAATGAGATCTAGTAGAAAAACCATGCACATGGTGTCAATTTCAAAGGACATCTGCCACTTTTTCAAATTTAACATTGCATTATTGTCAAAGGTCCAATCAATACCCAATAATCTAGGATATGGTTCATAATCATCCATTATCTAGATGAATTCAAATTATGACTTTTTTTTCTTCCACTTTATCTAGTTAGCCTATGGGGTAGATCCTATATTGGTTGGCCAATCAAAGCTGGATGGGAAACCAGACCAACATAGGCTTACCCATCACCTCCCAATATTTGTTCGATAAAATATTC
>SNQJ01S0117507.1:0-14007 GCA_010110895.2 Picea sitchensis
CATAGCAATGTTAATCACGTTTCATCATCAATATTATCAAACATATGCATAAGACCCTAATACATCGGTCAATAGCTCAAAGACATTACAAAAACCTACAATACAAGACTGGATAAAAAGACAAGACGTCCTATTGGGCTAGTATCCACAAGAAAATGAAAGTTTCAAGGAGGACTTTATCCAAGCCATGTAGGTGAGGTGATGTGGCTAGGGGATGTCCTGACATGTGGGTGAAGTGAGAGCCAGGGATGCATAATGTTATCTGTGGGTGCCTTTGTAGAAGGTGAGCTGTACCTGTCATGGATGCAATTTTCCAAGCCCGTTCTTGCCTTTATTCTTTTCTTTTATTTGCTTTTTCTTTTTCTTTTTTCTTTTTATTCAAGGGCTAACCAGAGGACACTGCCTTGGCATGGTGACCAGAGCTGACAGTGTTACCCACAAGTACTTTCACAGAGATGAGAACGCTGGCTCGTGATGAGACCCCCTTTCCCTTGGCCATGCAGCCAAAGGTCAGTGCCCTGGCGTTGTAACCAGATGGTGGCAATGTCATACTGTTAGGTGCCCATGAACCTAATAGGCTGGCTCGTGATGAGACCCCCTATCCTCTTGACTAGGTCTTGTTTGTTATTTTCCGGGTCCCTCTTGTTTCTTACTGAGAGGCTTTTTATTGTCTTCTCGGGGATCCCTGGGCGAAGCATCTTGAGGTTTTATTTCTAGGCTTTTATCTTTTACCAGATGCTTTTACCTTCTGGGCCTTTAGCCCCTTCTTCCCACGAGATAAGGTGCAATCCTACAAACAGGTCAACCCATTGCCCGGACAAGGGGAATGGGATAAGTGAGCGGGAGATAAGATGAAATAGTGATGCTATGATGGGAGCGGACGATGGCTTTTCAGAAATCCCCCTAGTGGCAAACCAAGACCTATGGGCACAGGCTTGCTAGGATACCCTGTCAATCTCCCAGAGCATGGTCAAGTGGGCTAATGTAAGATCCAAGCAGTTGTTAGAGATAAAAGGAATCAGATGCATATATTTAAAGGTTTCAATGATCAAAAGTGACACATACCATGATACCTGGACCAATTACCCCATGGAGCAAGAACCTCTTCTGATACAGGATCAAGCCGATGGTGATGGATGCTGTCGCTGCTGACAAGAATAAAGCTGATGGAAGAAGAAAAGGATGGGCCCTCCAGGGCCATGCTCGGGTCAATCCTGCTCTCGGTACTCCATGTCTATGACCTGTGGGCCTCGAGACATGATCTTCTGGTTATCCCTAAAAATCAGGGATAACACATCCCTCTGCTCTCATCTTGTTGACTGTAATTTCTCCGTGTCTCTTCCATTCCTATGGATTCGGTACTGATCTGATCTGATCTAGTTGTTGTTAATTCTGCAAAATGTGCAGCCATTAAAACTTATTAGGTTAACTAAATCAACAATCCATGAGAAATATGAACTATTTCGGCTCGATAAATATATCAGAATTATCTTCTCTGATTTCTTGGTGTTGCCGCCATGACGATTCTTAGACAAGGCTCAAGTTTTGAGAACTTAGCAAGACCTACATCATCGCGCAGAGATACATTGGGCGAAAGGCAGTTTGCCGAAACCACTTTTGCATAAGTTCCGATGTCACGTGCTTCAATATGTCAAATCCACCATTCGTGGGACGGGCTCGTGGGACGGGTGACGGCTAGTCAGATCACTCCGTCTCATTCGCTCGGTACATCACAGCCGTTTGAAGTTAGGTGAACGCCGCCATGTAACGAACTCAAAAAGTTTAATCATTTGAAATGGATTAGCCGAGCATGGCAACCCATCGTACTTGTGCACAAGTTTGCTAGTGATTCATGATTGAGGCTCTATAATAACCAACTCTCGATTATGGAAGCATCATCTTATCCATCAATGAGCAGTCTCCAAACTGGTTCGAGCTTCTCATCTGTGCAAAAGTATTTCGGTGCCCATACAACTAAGGTATATGGACCTAGTTAAATCCAATGAGACTGGTTATTCGGGCAACATGCTAAATTTTCCTGTGAGTACAAAGGTAAAGGTAGTCACGCAAATATTGGCGACTAAATTTCACACAGTACCTGTTACTGATTCTAGATTGGAAATCAGGCTAAATCCAATCATGAGAGATCTGGTTATCAACAGACCAGTTGCTAAGAAGAAATGAAGCAAGCAACAGAAGAAAGAACCCGTCGCTGAAGCGGCTGAAAGTGTTGGAGAGAATCAACCGGTCTGGTTAGATTCTTTTAAGGAGGAGCTAGCTAAGCTGAAATGAGCCCTCAAATAAAATTGAGTATATTTTAGCGATTTTTGGACAGATGGTAGCAGAGGTAAGGAATCTCCGGAGATGATAGACCTATTCTTGTTCGGTCTCTTTAAATAAGGCAACTATTATTTTGAATCATCCCCTTTTGTAATTTTGGATTTTAAATGAATATATAAGCGCAGTAGCGGATTTTGTATTGCTTAGGACAAGATTCCAACTGATGGTGATATGAATCTTGTTTCCTTTAATATTATGTGTCTTCTTGTAACTTATATTTCACTTTCAACTGTCTGAATAAAACTTTGAATTCATCTCACTCGGTTGACTCATTTTAAATAATACTTCAATGCAGTTGTGTATTCCTCTTTCTTTGAATATTATGTAAATTTTCTATTAAACTCAGGTTCGTCATCTTAATTAGCCTTTCAGACGATTTTGCGGGCATAAAATTCAACTTGTGTACCTTTATTTATTGTGCAAAGCGACTTTATAAGGTAAATCATACTTCCGCGCACTTGTATCTGCTATACATTTCCTCTTTGTCGCGCCAATAATTTGCGCGTACTACTTCTGCGTTGCGCATCAATATCCACTGCGCACTGTTTCTGTATCGCACTCGGATATTCCACATGCATTTCGTTCTATGCATTGCACCGTGCTAAAGTTCAATATGCCTTACCGCGTACAATACTCTGTATGCCCCATCGAATATTCTGTTGCTACCGCGCACAATCACCTGCGCGCACCCTTGCCTGCACTGTAGCGATACAACTCATACTCATACTGTGTGCGCACCAATCAAACTTCATTGTGCCTTACCATACCGTGTACACCACGTGCACCCTTACTATGTGTATAAATTTAGTGCGCGCATCCCTACATATTATTCTTCCATGCGGTGGTTCCATTTTCCATGAACGCAAATATACTGTATACCATACTGTAATCTTGTCTCCATTCGACTTGTTTGGCCCATTCAGGCTCAGTGTTGAAAACTGACGCTCTGATACCATACTGTAACGGACCTCCCCGGCCACCAACAGGTTGAGGAACGTCACTACTCAGACACTTAACTTAGTTCTGACAACATAAGGTAACAACCCAGTAACCAACTGAGGTATGTCACCTAATTTTTCTTTTTACATACGTATATACACACACATGCATACATACTTTCTGAACTGCATGCAATTAAACATATATATATATAAAACGCTCTAGCGGAAGCTTCACATATAAAACATAAACAAACAGTTGCATTCTGTAAATATACTATTTTTAGGCTGTATTAATAGTAAACACAAACATGCAGCGTACACAGGGGTATACCCTTAAACATACAGACAGATATGCTCACACATGCAATAAAACCCGTAAATTAACACATAAATAACAATGCAGCAGGTATATTCATCACGGAATCGATACTTATCTTGGTAAGAATGTCACCAACTGCGTGCAGATCGTCCACGAACCTCCCAGCCTTAGACTACACTGTTCATCACTCTCAACAGCGAGTCACCCCCGAGTTGGGACTAGACTCCACCCGGGTAAGGGATTCCTAACCAGGCTAAAGGTTCACGGTCAACAGGAAAGACTCCATCTCAGGTGCTCACTCAACTGACAGCCTACAACCTCTCATTCCCCACATGCCTGTCCCACCCAAGGAAGTGTGCCCCTTCTCTGCTCAACAATCTTTCGGCTGCCCCACTTTCCTTCCAGGGCTTCAACAACAGGCCAGACCGGAAGTCTCAGAGCACTGTAGCTGTAGTTTAGCACCTTCAAGAAATTGATCCCCAACAATTCTCTCACTCAGAGAATTGCTCACGGGCCTGACAACCCGCCTCTTCAATCCCGCTCCCACGCTGACAGGTACCAACCGGAAAATGGCTATGGAAACATGCTCATGTACAGTGATAGGAAAGTACGAGGATAGCTCGATGATTGTGCAAAGAAATGGTCATGGATTCATGGTAGAGATGATGATTCCCCCCCCCAATAATTGTTCTGTGGTCGAAGGAAAAATGGTAAGATCCCCCCGAAAGGTACTAAGTCTCGGCAATAAGTATGCATGTCTCGAACTTGACACTTGTCATGTTGGAAGCTGCTCTGATACACTTGTCCCCTTCTTTAGGACATAGGATAAAATAATTATCCATACTTTATGTTCAAAGAAATATTAATTTAATATTCCTTTTTGGCTTAAGCTCTCTCGCTTAGCCCTTTCCTTAGCTTTTGGCCCTCCCTTTCCCTAGTTGGTGGAATCTAGCCCCCCTTCTCTTTTATCGTGGTCGGTCTGCGCGTAGCGATGTATTTTATATTAATCATGAGACATATACAAAATAAGCGCATTGGCCTTTAACATCCAGGCGCTCTGGCCTAATTCTAAATCATAAGCATTCTGGCTTATAATACTGGCTCACCAGCCTATAATGCATATCATATACATAAAGGTTCGCTGACCTTAATATTGCGCGCACTTTGGTCACTGTGCGCTGTATCCACTGCCTTTAAGGTTGCGCCCACTTTAGTTACTGCGCGCGGTATCCAGAAATGTGCACACTATATTACTTTACTGCGCAGTATATGTGCGCACCATGCCATGAAAGGTGTATTACAAAAATGATGTCTAAACAACTCACTAGCTTAAATATACTTGGATTACACTTGCATTTGGGTTTGGCCGAGGGATATTACAATATCCATTCTAGGGTTCAAGCACTTTGCCCAAAGTGCACTAGGGTTTCACACCCAACAATCTATAGTAGGTCAAGCACCTCTCCCAAGTATAGAACAACTGAAATACTTGTTAACCCCTCGATTTTCCTATGCAAATGGAGGGTTAAGATCCAACTAGCTTTCATCCAGCTGGTAGTCAGAGACAACTTTCATAGAGATCAGAGACAACTTTCACAGAGAGCAAAGATAGGTTTTCTAGGTATCAAAGTTCATTGTAGAGGTAGAGGCATTTTGGAGGCATATTCATCAGTTTTGGGGAAAATTGCTATGTTTAGCAGTCTTCCTATTTTTTATGAGCCAGAGTTTAGAGGTTTGCATGTTTGAGATGATTACATATCTAGGATCCTTGCGAGCTCAGGATGTCGATGAGCCTTTTCGGGGCGACATGTGAGACATTACTATTTTTAGCAGTTGGGGTTTCGGGGCTTGTATGACGATTTTGAGGATATATCTAAATTCCTTGCGAAAAGTCGAATCTGATGAGTCTGATTTCATTGACATGCGAGAAGTTGCTATTTTTAGCAGTGCCTATTTTTAGGCGTGCTATATTTCTTAGTGTTCTCCTAGCAGTGCCTGACAATTTTCATCTTTTCCTATTTTTTAGGAGTACTGCTATTTTTAGCATGTCTATTTTTAGCAATGCTATTATTAGCAAATCCAAGCACCATGCAGTGTTACATGTCCCAGGAGGTGAGGGAACCATGTTGGATGACATATGGCTGTATCTTTTGAGCAAACCTTAGGTACTCTAATCTTGAGGAAACCCTAGGCGCCTTATTGGATAAATTTGGCAGTGAGATAAAATTGGGATCCATGCATCAGTTCTATTTCCAATGGATGACTCATCAACGATTATTGGCAAGAGAGGGTGACTTTCTTGCATGAGGAGGATTGTATTATTAGGCAGCCAGCTTATTTTGGGAAGGTTAACTTATCTCGAGTTGGGTCCACACTGCATGGAGAACGCATGCGCTAGGATAATTTTGGAACACTTTATCTTCACTTTAATTTCAGTTAAGTCAACACCACATGGAGAGTTTAGGAAGGCGCATGAGTTTGGCTAAATTTGGAACAGGGCGACTTTGTCTTAGTGACAGTGAGAGATTTATTTATGGCTATTAAGTGGCTTATTTCAATAGTTTACTCCATTTATTTCAGCCACTTAACTTCAGAGATAGTTTTGCATGACTAAAGTGCCTTGTTTAGAGAGTTCAAGAATCTATAAAGGAAGGGTGATTGGCCATTATTCAAGAGAGTTTTTCAGAGCAGCCTATACTTTCTGTTGAGCAGAAATATTGTATTCTGTCTTCATGATGCAGCCAATCTCTTGACCAATACAAAGATAAAGTTTGACTATCCTTTTCTCGCAACTTTTTAACTTGTTGATGCAATATTTTATGTCTTGTGCAGTGGTGTGGGTAGTTTTCATGCCTCTATTTTGATTTTATCAGTCACCTAGAGTGCATATTCTTTCTATTTTCCTCTCATATTTAGCTGTTGCAAGTTGAAATTCTCTCGCTTTCTTTAATTATCAATATTTTCTTGTCTTTGGTTGCATGCATGCATACCGAGGACCATTATTTATGTGCTGATTTGTCATACTCACATGCAGATTTTCGAAGTAATTATCAGCGCATAAACGTTAAGGAAGCCCCCCTGTGTTTGGCTAAGTTCCAGCCTGAACGGAGAAGCACTCAACTAGTGACCTAGGGCTGATTGGTTATTTGTTATTACTCAGTTTTATTTGCTGCAGATCCTGGAGTCATTGCTGTCCATTGGTGCATTTTTTGAGTGATAACAATACCCAACTCTCTCTTCACCAAGAGCAATCTCAGTCAAATCAGCTCTAGTACCATGTGGAAATTTCAAGAATTGCCTTTTAATGCAAATTCAAAAATTTCACATCAACCTTGAGAGCCTGGGCACCTAATTATGTTGGGCATATGTTTCAAGCTTGGGTGTGATAACTCCAAATCAAAATCTGATTGACTAATGAAACTCTGCTATGAAATATTATTCATTGCATGTCATCAATTCCTGTTTGCTGCAGTCCTTTGTTGTCAGTTTGTATCCTTGTTTCAATGCTAATGTTCTGCACATATATCTCTGTATTCTCCTCGGAGAGAGTTCAAATAAAGTAGAAAAATATGAGGATGAGGTGTATTAGTCACTTGTGTAAGCAGAATAAGTGACACTAGTTTGTACAGATAGTGAGTATGAAAAGCTACAGGTGCAAGTGGGTTTGTTTCTTTTAGAGTGTTGGATATGAGTGGTTCTGTATCATCATTTATTATGAATTTATGACAGATTTGTTACCTGCATGTAATGTCCCGTTGGCAAGTTTATTATGTGCTATGTATTCTACTTCTGTTTTTGCATTGCCTCAAGTACTTATTTTGTGGTTATATGCCAGTGCAATTGGTGCCAGGAACAGAACTTGCAGTGGCCCCAAAGCAGCGCAAGAAGGACATGTCTTCAAATATAACTGAAACAGTTAAATCTCAGAATAAAAGTGTCACCACCAAGGCATTGTTGCGAGTTCAAGAGCTAGACAGAAAGCTGGTACAATCATGTGAGTGTGGAAGCATCAGTTTTGGTGTGGTTCCTACTTCCATGGCTTTTATTTCTCCTACAACAGGGGAAAGATTTTCATTGATAAATGGTCAACTGGCCATTTTAACATCTATATCTGCGAGGAGTAAAAGGATTCAGAGTTATGGAAGAGAAAAGGGCCAATCATATGTTCCAGAGAAAGCAAACGGTGTTGGCATAGATAACAGTAATGGGGATATCAGACAAGTTATTTGTCGACTTGTCTTTTTGGAAACAGTGGCAAGAGGTCATGTCATGCTTGCTCGGTCACTTCGCCATTACATTCATGCAAATCTTCACACTCGTATGTGCAATAGCTTCCTTAAAGTCATAGTCACTGATATGATATATTGGCAGTACTTGAACATTCAATGATGATATTCTATTCTGAATATTCACCTTGAAATGAGTTCCCATGGGTTTAAACTTTAAATGTGGAACTATTGAACCATTGGAAATAAAGTTTACTGTTTAGTCCATTGTAAAATTTATTGTAGTTACTAACTTCATTGATTTTTAGGTATTGAAAAGCTAGTATTCTATTTTCAATTAGCTTAACGAGCTTAAATATATTTTGTTTTCATGTGGATTTTCAGGGTTTGACACAAAATTATTGGTTGTAATGCGTATGAATGCTATGTCTGTCTGCTTATGACCCCTGTTTTTGTGAAGAGGCAATTCGGGTTGATCAAATTTCATATTATTGCAGGGGTGGTTGTGAAGGAATGCACCTGGCCAATCACTAAGCCTCCAGCATTATTACTATCTCCTGTTTATTTTAGGCCATTCCAAAACAATAAATCTCATAAAGAAAAGGGTTCAGATGCTGTGGACAAGGAAAATCTGATTGAAAGTGAATATATTAACAAGGAATTTGATTCATCAGTCAAAGGGGGAGAGAACATTGATTGGACTAAACATAAGGACATTCTTGCTGCTATTAATTACATACAATCTCCTGAAGAAGAGAAACATAATGTTTCTAGTACTGGTCAGAGCACAAACCTTCTACAGGTTTGGATTATGAGAGAAACTAGTCTGTTGACCAAGTGTATTCCTGGAAAAGACTTAGGATCATTGGTGGTAGGGAATGAAACAGTATTGCATTTTGAAGTATTTCCAGATTTAAGGAGAGAAGGCCAGAAGAATGGTCAACTAGTTGCTGATCAAAGTGCAGGAAATGAGAAAGCTACAGATGAGATCATGTTTCTTTTGTCTGTGACTGATGTAAATGAAAGTTCACAAGGTGGTAAGATACATGTTGATCAACCTGACAGGAAGTCTCTGATAAAATCTAATCAGCTTTATGCTATTAGAGAGAGCACACTTTCAGTCAACAGTGAAAATGGTTCCACTACAAAAATAACAGAAGTGAATCTGGGACAGCCTCTTCGAATTGTTTATGAAACGGAAATTTACTTGGAGGGAAGCAGTGGGTCATCACTTTCCTCATTGAGCTGGATGGAGGCAGCTGCTTCAGAAGCCCTTAATCGTATCTCATTATTCTCTCACTTAAATGCATTGTCTTGTCTATCATGATTGTCTTGAGAATTGTTTTTGGGGCAATATTTAGGGGTGGGATCTGATTTGATGTTTGTCATTGATGCAGGGCTGACCTTACTTTTGTCTCCAAAATCTGACAGGATATTTAGCAACCTTTGTCTTCCACTTCCTGGTCACGTGCTTCTTCATGGACCACCTGTAAGTGACGTTTGTTTGGAGTGCTCACAGCTCACTCTATATTTAATTTCAATGTAGAAGTGCCTGGTTACACTACAGTTTACTTTTTAAAGAGGTTGGCAGTCTGAAGAGCATTTGATTGCCTTTCCAGACGATGCGCAATTTCAGTCATTTTTTTCTAGTGTTGATATGGAAGAGTGCATGCAATTATTGGAAGAGATAGGCGTTATTACTTACTTTCAATAGGATACCAATATTTTATGGAATGGGATATAATAGCTGAAGCCTATCACTTAAGATGGATCACTCAATATATACCCGTAAGACCTGATTAATGAAACAACATAATTTCCATTATAAACAGACTGGCTTACTGGATTTCTACATGGGAAAGTATTAAAGTTTTAAAGTGGTATCCATCTGAGGCCATGGAACTGTTAGCTTAGGAGTATTAGCAAGCTAAATCTTTAGTGCAACACAAGTACAATTGTCTATGCCTGGAAATAATTGTTGCTGAACTCTAACGTCAACATGACCAGCGTTGCAAATATCTGTGATTTCTCTTGATATTCCCGATTTTCCGTGATTTCCAGGTTGCTGATTTTTCCCTTTTTTTCTGAGTTTTCCATGTTGCCAATTTTCCTATATTTTTTGAGTTTTACAGGTCCAAGTTTATGCTTACCGATACTTTCCTTAGTATTTCCTACTAGTTTATTTCTGGACCCTCGGTGATATATTCCCCGAAATGATATTTGCGATATTGAACATGACCAAAATAAAAGCAAGAGGATGGCTGACGTCTTTCAATTGTTCGGAACCTTTAAGCCATATTTTATGTTGGCCATTTATTGAAAATCACACTAGAAAACTCCCTCCTAATCTAGTAGTTCTATGGAAATTACGGTACTGCAATAATTACCTCCATACTCATATACATGAAGTCTGCTTGTTTAAGATATAAACAAATATTGCTGTATGAAATATAAACACTATATCTAACTTCTAGTGCACGGGATAAAGATACATCCTATCAAGAATTACAAGCTTCTTCACCATTATTCCTCAATGGATGTTAGCCAATCCTAACCCTAGCCTAGCATCAAGATCCAGGTTTTAAATTGTATTAGGGCACAATCAGTACACATCGGAAAAATAGGCATACACTAAGTCAAAGTATAGCACAACATTTATCCCTTTAATATATGACCAGAAATAACCATAAACCTCTGAGGTATTGCCTACAGCCTTAATATTGAAACTATTGGGGGATTCATGTGATTATTGATTAACAAACCCAAGACAATAATCACATCATAAGATTGACATAAGACTCAAATGCACTTGGTGGGTAGGTTGTACCCAAATAACCAATGAATATTCATCACATTTTAGTGATTTACAATTGAGGCGATAACCTCATTTTATAGGCTCTAGAGCTCAATGTTCCACGGGGGCGCGTCCCCCAGGGTGGGGGCGCTTTCCCCACGTTTCCCACACACCCCGGACAGGGGGTCCTGTAATGTCCCTTTCCAAATAGGAGCTCCAGAGAGGAGGCTTAATGGTCTAAAGTTTAAACTGCCCCGTTAGACTATAGCCAGGGCCAGAAAGGGGTAAACAGGGTCACTAGAGGTCACTTCAGTCACCGGTGTTATATTCGAAAAGTGACATTGAGCTAAAAAGGGTAAAAAACACTTTTAAGTTAGTATGAGCTAAAAATAGAAGTCAACAGTGAATTAGGGTTTCAGCAGTGATTTAGGGTTTTGGAAAGCTATAAAGGAAAGGTCAGCAACCAAATTCATCATTATGCAGATTATGACTTGTCATTGAGGAGAAGAGGCGCATCTCAGGAGAGATAGTTCAGTGGATTCTAGGAGGAAGATGTCAGTTGGCTGATTTCGGTGTTGAGAGACACACCCTAGTCACCGGGAAGATCATTCAAGTCTTCTATCATTCTTCAACAACAGTTATACAGTGTTCAGCAGCAAGGGCGCATTCATCCAGAGTGAGGGCGTAGCTTCTGAGAGGGTTTTTAGTCGACTTATCCCATCCAAGGAGAATTCCGAGATTTCCCTTCGACCCATTTGAGAGGAGGGCAAGGCGCTCCTGGTTCCTCATCAGATTCCGACAGAGGAATCAACTAGGACGCATTTTCCAGACTTGGACGTGCGACACTTTTGGCGAGCACATTTGGGGTTCCAGAGCTAGCATCAGACCAGATTCAGGGAAACCCGTCCGACCCATTTCCCAATAGACCAAGGCGGTCGTTTTGAGACATATCTTGTCCGATTTCGACGGTGGAATCACTAGGACGCATTTTGCCAGAAGAAGAGGGGCGCATTCCCCCAGGGGTATGCATCCGGGGTCCAGATTCATCAGCAGAGGGGTCCGATAGATATCAGTACTGAGGACTAGAGCAGGGCGCATCATTTGGGACAGTTTCCAGGCCATTCCGAGAAGTATAGCTCCCTGGGCGAACTTTCTAGACTTCTAGCAATTACCGTCAGAGCTGCCATAGTCCCAGCGCATCCATTGATTCCGCAGTGCTCCCATATTCCGGGTATTATATTTTTGTTGCTTCTTTGTATTCCGGCTAAGATCCTTTGTTTGTTGATCTAGTCGAGTATTGTCAGTTTATTCGGCCGCATTCGGCCATTTTGTAATCCACGGAGATATCATAATACAAACTTTGCAGTCCTTTGTCGCGTTTATTATTTGTATGATCATTTATATGCTGTAAACCATTGATCCTACACACACATTAGCAACGTTTCCTAGACTAGCCAAGTCAGGAACATTACAGTGGTATCAGAGCTTTAGTCCTGCCAGCCTGTGACTAAAGACGATGAGTGCAGCAGAAGACCCAGAGGGCCGTGAACACGTAGGTGACGAATATGTCACTTACAGCAGGCACAAGGAAAGAAGGCCTAGGCCTAACTTTCCTCCTTTCCCTCCCAGTTCAGAGGATGAGGAAGAGACACGCAGAGAAGCAGAGAGAAGAGCAGAGCGCGAAGCAGAGAGAAGGCTAGGTGATCGATATGAGCGACCAGAGGGCAGTGGTAAGGCCCCCATGGATCCAAATGTAGCCTTCATGCAGGTTATCAGTGATATGTTAGCTAGTCAGCGGACCATGTCACAGTCCTTGGCTCAGGTAGCTGATAGATTGGCTATGGAAGACATCCAGGGCACACAAGCCCCACATACAACACAGGGGAACTCAGGAGCAGGCAATCGACCCCAGTAACCCACTCGCACGTACACCTCTGCGAGCAGGATTCCCAGGCCCTTGTTCCCCAGCTTCTAAAGAGCACCCCCGATAGCAACACAACCGCCGATAACACAGAGGCCGACCACTCATGCAGACGACATTGCAGAGTATAGGAGGGAGTACGCAGCATTGGGTCGTGACTTCCATCAGGACATGACCTTGGTCGAGTACTGTGGACTCAAGACTCAGGAACCGCCCCAGAGAGCCGCAGAGGGGAGGACCACAATAGCAGCAGGGGCATAACCTCGATTTCACCCGAAAAGTTGGGAAACTCACCATCCCTTCTTTCGACGGATCGTCCAAATACACCGCCAGAGCTTGGGTACAAAAGCTAGACACGTACTACAAGCTCAACCAGATGACCGAGACAGAGGTCATCAGTTTCGCGACCTTACACTTGGAGGGTGAGGCACACGAGTGGTGGTATCATGGATTGGTGACATTGGGTCACAATTGCATCACCTCCTATAGGGAGTTTACAGATAGGCTCATGGACAGGTTTGACAGGAAGGATCTCGAGATACACTTCAGGGATCTAGCCCAGTTGAGACAAACTGGCACAACAGAGGCGTTCATCACAGAGTTTCAGCGGGTAGCCGTGGCAGTGATAGATATATCAGAGCCCAGGCTGATCATGCTATTCACAAAAGGACTCATAGAGCCTTTGAAAGGATGGGTGAAGGCATACAGGCCTCCCACTTTGCAGGATGCCATGCTTCACACTCGAGATCTGCCAGACTCAGTGCCAAAGACTAAAACTTTCTCCAAACCATTTGTGCCCCAGAGGGATTGAGATAGGAATCCATTCCAGAGAGAATGGAAGGGAAAGGAGAAGTTGGATGATGAGACTAGGTGAAAGCTTATGAGGAAAAAGATATGCTTCAGCTACAGAGATCCTTGGGTCCTAGGCCACAGGTGCATGGGCAAGGGAGAGATTCATTATATTGAGGTAGCAACAGACAACCTGGACAGTGAGGAGGAGGAGCAGGACAGTGGATCCACTAGTTCAGAGGAGGAGTCAGCACCAACAGAGGAGCAACCTCCCCGTAGACCATCGACACTGGCAGGAGCCCGTCCTCCAATAGTCTCACAACCGCCAGAACAGGCTAACAGGAGGAAACCAACAAAGGGAGGTGTCATAGCGACCCTTTTTGGTGTTCTCAGGTATGATACCCTCCGTATCAGAGGGATTATCCAAGGGCAACTGGCAATCGCCTTGATAGATGGTGGGGCCACCCACAACTTCATCGACTCTTCACTAATATCGAGATAGGTACTTTAGACAGAGAAGTTTGAGGGGTTTGATGTTACGGTAGCAGATGGCCACACAGTGGAGTGTCTAGACAGAGTTCCAAACTTAGAGATGAAGTTAGGCAACTACATAGTGAGAGACACATTTTATGTGGTTGACCTATCGGACACAGATGTGGTGTTAGGGGTTCAGTGGA